>CM031084.1:25456831-25577410 GCA_018257905.1 Gillenia trifoliata | reverse complement strand
CCGGATTGCACCAAAATTTTCATCGAAATATCTCTAAAATTTATCAACTCGGTCAGATATTGGACCGAAGTATCAAAAGTTCACCAAACTTCTCGATATTGCCGAAATATTTTCAAATTTTAGAAGATATGATGCGGGGTTATGGCAAGAGAAAGAAAAACAAAAACCAAAAAACCCAAAACTGAAAAAAAAAAAATGAAAAAGGGGAGGATTGGTATGATGCTACCAACTCTCCTAGGAGAGTTGGGAAAATCGTACCGATCCTCTCTTTTTAAAATTGTTTTTTTTGGGTTTTTAGTTTTTGTTTTGTTTTTCTTTCCCTTGCCATAACACTAAATTATCGTCTTCATATTCTATAAAATGTTCAGTGCAAAATCTCTTATAGTTTGTGTTTAAATACTCGAAAAACAACGATACAAAACATAAATCTAAAGAATTTTGAATCTAAACAAATGAGTTCAAAAAATACTTGTACATTAGACTCATCTTAAACCGTGGTTCCAATGGAGACAACGCCCACATGAGCGCAATTGGTGGTTGGGCATGAGTTGGACACCCTCTAAAATCATCGCATGCATACTCCTAAGTCCTCCACCAAGATAATAGATTGGAATTTCTCCTGGATTATAAGTTTGTTTTGAATTTTCTCATTAGAAACTGGTTACTGCCAAAATCCAGGGCTACGTCGAGATACATTCAATCATGGAAATCAATTGTATCCGAAAATTAAATAGTGTTCAAGAAAAATTTGTTGCCTTTCTATGGGTTTTCACTAACTTGCGGCTCCATCAATTTGAGACTCTCTTTGAAGTGAGCTTATCAAAAAGCTCGTTTTCAACTAATCACTTTTGAATCAGACATAGTCCTTTACATCATAGTTTTAATTTGTTTAAGAAGCCAAGGTCTAAAACTAAAATTTTAGTTCGATCCTATTGGTGGTGCACATTGACAGTTTTGCTTTGGTTGACCATAGGCAATGCGCTTTTCGATTGAAAATTCATCTAGTATCGCCATATTAGGGCTTTTTCTAGTAATAAGGTTATGCCTATCACTGCTAAAGGTGCTGCACAACCCTAAATTTCAACATGGCTCCGATTCTTCTCCTTATTTGTCGAAATACAATCACGTAGCTTCGGAAGAACCGTTCGATCAACTCAATCATTTCATCCAAGGACAATATAAATTTCCGCAAAATGTGGTACTCACGCCACTTGTTCATTCTTGTGTATGCATTGCTTATTCTTCATTCTTCATTCATGAATGGTTTTTTTATTGTTCATCAGAAAAGTGCATAATTGATGAATTTTTTTGTATTTGAGAAAGAAACCTAGAATCTTGAAGAGGGCCTTTTTGAGAAGGAAATAGGAGGACCACCTAAAGGATTAAAAATCTTTATTTTGGTGATGTTGAGGAGCGCCAGCTTAAATTGAACATGCAGTGACGAAACACACCAGTTAAAAACCATCAAAGACATCTTCAAATAATTGAAAACTGAGTGTAGATTTATAAGTGAAAAATGAGTGCAGACTCATAAAACAAAAAAAAAGGAACAATTTAAAGTGTGTGAGTACCCCATGAACTACATCTTATGAATTGTGAAGAAACAAATTGAAGGAACAAGCTATCGGACCAAATTTAATAATTAATGAGAGAGAAAGTTTACTGTGTGAAGACATGTGTAATTTGAAATTGAAAAGAAATAAAAACAATTGTCTCAACTACCATGCACCATATTTTAAACCGATATCTTCATCGATATCGATATATTTCAAACGTAGTTGAAACAATTATAAAAATTTCAAATGTAATTTTAACAAGCTTCCATGATTTAATATTTTAAACTGATATCAATATATTTATCAACATTACTCTAAATTCGAACTACCGATATCTAAATCGAAACTTAAATCCTTGATCATATGAATATTTTGAAGAAGTTTGGAACTGAGACTCAAATCAGTCGCAACAGCATGGATTCATTATCTTTTGGACTAAATTTGTTATTTCCGAGAATTGATCTTGTTATTTAGTATGTTATTGGTAAATAACAGGATTAACAAAAATAATGATCTTGTTATTTACTATGTTAAAGATAAAAAGTCCAACACTCGGAGAAAAACTCTAAATCACCATCTATCTGTTTCAATCTTTCTACAACAAAATTGGACACCCAACATAGCCAGAAATACGCTAGGTGTTTGAAACTCTTTTTCTTCTTTCGCTTTCGATTAGTTACACTCGTCGAAACCATGACGCAGACACGACGGCCTTGGGAGACGTGCATTCAGTCCGGGCCTTCGAGTACCTAAGCCGAACCAAGTCAATGATTGATGATCAACATCAATCTAGAAGCCGTACTCTAGCTACTGTCAGGATCTGGACCGTCTGTTCTGTTTAAACTCCTTGTACTTCCACCATAGTTACGTAATTCTGCAACACAGGGAATCAAATGCAGCGGATGCTTAAAGCTGTCTGCAAAACAAGTTGATAAACTACAAGGTCTAAAGCACATTCCGGAAACAGGGGCCATATCCTTTCGTCTCCCTCCTCCCAACAGATTTAAGTGCACACATGAGATATCAACTTCTGAATAGTCATACCATTAACCGTATCTCTTTATTTATTTATTTGGGAGGGGGGAGTGGTTTAAGAACGAAGCGGATTATCAGACCCCTACACATAAATGAATCCTAAAGATGGTTACGAAGTAGAAGACTCACAAGGCAGGTTACTTGGGTGGGTTAACAACGTCCTTCTAGACTGACTGCATCTCACCATGCAGTGTATTTCTTACATTCTGTAGTCTACCAAGTGCACATTGCACCTTGTGCCTTTCTTCAATCGTCATGCGGATTTCCTCTGATGACTGCATAAACAAAGTAGAACAAAATTAAAGATCTCCAGTTTTTTTTTTTTCTGGAAGAAAAAATAAAGATCTCAACATGATGCGCACGCGTAAGAATTAAGCGCGTAAAAACAAACCAAATCAAACCAATGAAAGAATTACACCTGGGAAGAAAATTTCCAGTTGTAAAGTAGTGACATCCCATGAGTGACAGATTTGTTAAAATCCCAATGGACCATACCTCCATCCCATGAGTGACAGATCAATTAGAATATCAGGACTTTTCAATCCATAACGTATATCAATCATTCATCCATTGCATGCAGTACATATCATATACGTACACGTTGACTACCTATTTTATCGCATGACATTGCACTGAAGTTACTTTTTCTCTTTTAAACAATTATACTTTATAATAATTGGAATCATCACGGGAATGGATCAAATGATCAAATTCAAGCCGTAAGGGAAAAAAAAAATCAAGATTCTCTGAATATGCAGGGTTATGCCTGAGGGTGCAAATGAAAATACCTGTAATAACCTGATGCCTTCCATGATATAGTCAATCTCCGCCATGAACGAAGATATGATTTGACAGATTTTGTCATCCTTATGCATCAATTGAAGCAGGAAAACGACCGCATCTACCATACTTGAAATGTCAGTTGCGTAGTGGGTATGATCACCAGTTAGATGCGGCAAACTACTTTCAGTTATCCATGACCCCAATGTATTCAATACAAGATTCAGAAGTTCGTGACTTCTATCAAACAAGACAAAGCAAGGAATGAGATAATAACGACATGCACTTGAAGAAACGGAAACGGTGGTCTTCTTGTCATCTTCAACAATGCACTGCATCAGAAGGCAGAAACGTGAGAAACGGTAAAGCTCAAACAAGGCCTAAGGACCTTCATTGTTTGAAATAGAATACTATGCACTGCAGCATTATGCAACAATTTAAAAGTTCACGATGTTGGAAGAAATTTGTTCCCAAATTACAAATTTCCGTCAACAAGACACAAAATGTAAAACAATACTACAAGTCTACAAACATACAGAAAGTATCAGACCAAGATATCTGCGAAATGTATCCCCATATTGATAATTATTAAGAAGACATATATAGACATCCCTTCCTTACCCCCATCCTCCAGACCAGCAGTAGTATGAGATTGCAAACAAAATTATATTTTGTTGGCTTTTTATTACAGGACAGGATATTTAAAGATTCCAATCCATTGATTCTTGTGTCACAACGTGCAACTATGAGATTATGACAATGTAACTAGCAACTTACCACACAAAGATACGTTCATAGAGGTTCCTATTGGAAAACACAACAATTTAAGACGAGACTGTAAAGCAAAATATCTTTGTTGGATCTCTTTGCCAAGGATAATGAGTCAATGACTATGCGTGCATGAATTACTATTTCTCTTTGTTAGAGAGATACTAAATGTCCTGAATGGTGGATGAGTATTTTATCCTCATTTTGGCTACATTTGCATGATATTATTGCTGCCTTGCATCTTCATTAATACTAAAAATCTAATTAATAAAGGAAACATAAAGAAAATCCTGATTAAGTAGTTAAAAAAGAAACCAAATCCTTATGGGACAAGGAAAGATAAAGTTACCCAAAAGTAAAACTTCACTAAAAATCTTAAAACTCAAGGCTCTTTTCTTTGAAACGTACTCGAACCACTAACAAATATCCAACACTGACTAGTTGCTTTTTCCTAATTCCACATATTATTCTTGAACGCATGTGCATTATTCTTTCTTATTTTGTAGCACTTTCGTTTCTTTGATTTTCTCCACTTTAATTGACCCCTACATCAATAACAGATATCAAATATGAGCATGCCGTGAAAAAACTTATTTTCATGGGAAAGACCAATTTACATAAGAGCAGCGGAGAATAACAGATTTAACAAATTTTGAAATCCTTCAGAAACCAAAAACATTGGAATCCTCTCAGTGGAACATATTCCAAACAAAGTTAGAAGACACAAGCAAGTAAAAAATGATGTTTGGGGGTTGGGGCAGATGCTCTCCAAACAAGAAATGAAACTTACCTGCACAATGTCAATTAGATACCGCGGAAGGATAATGCCTAGGCTTATAAAAGCTCTTTGAGAAATTATCGTGGCTTTAGGGTCCAGTGTAATGAGCGTCCTAAGCATAGCACAAATGTTGTCTAGAGGAGGATTTAGCGACTGAAATATAAACAAAAATCAGAATCAGGAAAAAAAGATATACTGTAAGTCTGTAACTATCAAAAAGAAAATGCAGGAAATGTTTCTAAAATAATAAAAAGTTAAGAAGACATTGTTGATGTAAAGAAAACTAGAAAAACACAATAAGATGAAGTTATCTAGTCAACTTACCATCTGATCAAGTATCATTTTCTCTAGCATCTGAAAAACAAGAGAATTATCACCCATCTGTGACAGACACGAGCAGACAATTCGACTGAGTGACTTAAAAGTCCCCCGATTTGAGATATTCACATCACTCTCTCTAACAGGATGGATACTTTCTGCCATGATGAAGCCATTTTAGGTTTGAAACCCAACAAATTGCAATAAAAATTATGCATTTAAGTAATAAATTGGTTCTCTAGTAATATTAATATGAAGGCATCAGATATTTTGGCAGCAAAAATAATAAATAGTTAAAAATGGTCCAGAGCAGCAACTTTTTATCCCAAAATTTCGGAGCAAGAAAATATGCTTTTAAGTAGAGCAAGATAATTTTTGTTTAGAAGCAGCCTTTTAAAACATAAGTTGACAAAGTCTTACACTTGCAATTTAATTACCTTATTACGATAAAGCATGAAAAATGATAAATCATTTGATATGTATTGGTTGGTGGGAAAAAAAAAATATCATTAGTAGAAAATTAGAAATTTGAAAGTCATCATAAGATGTCAACCGGTACAAATAGAAATTACAAACACATACTAATACAAACCATGAAGAAATTCTGCCAGACGTACCTGGGAAAACTCTGAAACAGGAGAGCAAAGTGATCAAGAAACTAATGTGATCAACAATCTGGATATGCCCAGATTTATAAGCTGAATTCAGGACCTCTATGATTCGAAATAATACACACTGTTCCAGATCAGGACCTGCAATGAACAGGCAAGAGATAGAAATGTAACTTAAACAATCCCAATTTGCAAATAACTCGTCATACTTCAACAATGTTCATACATTACTGGAAAGCAGAAGAGAGAACATTTCATCATTACTTCATATTGTTAGCATATAACATCAATCACAATCACCCTTTGATGTTTAATGGCACGTCTAACCCCCTATATATTGGACCTAATCACTTAACAAATGAAAATTACATTAAGACATGAATGGCAAGCATCTATCTTCCAGTTGAATGAAAATTACTATCATTCAGCCACGAAATTATGCAACGAAATGTGCACCAAAATGGTTTCTACATCAGATTTTAAAATTACATTCTCTTTCAAACGAAGAAACTGAAGCAGATAGGATTTTTTTTTCTGATTCCTGTAGTAAAAGATAACTCTACCACCCAACAAAACTACTATGCAGTAAGGAACATATCTGGTACCCATGTGACTTCAACCCAGAATACTTTTGGAATCACAAGGTTCCTTTATAATTGTTATAATAGAAACAAGAATAGCTTGCATATTAATGGCACACATGAGACATTAAAAAAGTCAAAATAATATCTATAGGGAGATTCGTACAGCATGCCAAACCCTAAGCTATCAAATCCATACAGAATCTAACTGAGGCAGACATGAAGAACTTACACAGGCAACAATAAGCTATTGACTTCAGCAAAAGTGGATCCAAATTAGAGAAATAACAGAGGCAGGAAAGAGAGAGTTCTTGAGAATCTCTGGGAAGCCTTACAAAGGGACCATATAATACATTTCCTGCAAAAACAAAAGGTGGAATCATAAGAAACCAAATTGTCTGCTGATGGATGATTAATCCACACAAAAGAACACAAGTGTCTCTACTGAATGGGCTCTTACCATCATCTTGACTTATGCCGAAAAATTCTTGCAGTGACAATTGCATGTTGTCGTATTCCCATGCAAAGGAAGAGTTCACTAAAGCACGCTGTCCCAGGCGAAGTAGAAGGTGCAACACAACCTGAAGAAACATTCAATTATAAACTGGAACTAAAGGGGTGAAAAAGCATAGGTGATGACAAAGAATGACTATGCAGAAAAACAAAGACGATAAATAATGACAATAATATTGAATAAGGTCCTGACACAGAGATACAAGAGCAAAACCTACTGTCTAGATTCTTGTGTGTCAATACTACTGCCTTACGGGTTAAAAAAATGTTACCTGGGAATAGTATGGGTTTTTATCACCCAGCAGGATAAGCAATACCGGAAGCTCTCTTATCCAGGTAATCTGAAAGTCTAATATCTCGGGAATACTCGGATCCAGGTACAGCATATCTTGTCTCTATGATGTGTAGAAAAGATATCAAAATTCAATTTGAGAGAGAGAAATAGATGAGTCTGACTTTTTACTACCATGGGTATACTAAAAGAAATAAAAAAAGTTGGAGAAATTGCAAGCAGGAGGTATAGAATCAAGCTTACAGGAACTAGCATCTCCTCCAGTATGGAAAGACAAGCCAATTTTAAAGGGGACACAGGATCGCAGTCCTTGAATGCCTCACTAAAAGCCTGCATTTAATGACATGTAGGTAACATCATTTTCAGAAGTCAAAAGGAATTAATCATTTAAAACCCCACTACAATGGTTTGTGTAAATTGGGAACCTCTAATTTTTTTAGAACAAAATCTAGCGTTACACAACCATTGAAGTAGTCAAAGGAAAAAGTCAAGACAATCTTATAAGGAAAAAGGAATTCAGTTGACATAAATCTGCTGATGATAAGCTCTTGGAATGCAAAATAGTTTTAAGCACAGGTCATACCTGAAGAAGGCGAGACTTCCAGTCATATGCCACTTGAGAAACAAGTTTTGGAACAAAAGGAAGAAGTGAAATTAAATGCTTCTCCCAGACTGCTTTACCAGAAAGCGTGTCATTGCATACCTGTAAAGTAACAAGTTTCCAACATTATAAAAAAAGCTTTACAGAAAGTATTAGAAATGTAACCTAAAACATAGTACAGTACAAAACTATTAAATTATTGTTTATACCTCTCAAAGTACTAAATAGTAAATACAGTAACTAAAATTGAATGAAATTTTCTTTTATAAATAAAACTACCATGGCAAGTTGTAGAGCATAAATATTTTCCTCAAAATTTGATGCTGCAAGTAACAACCTATCAGTTACATTATTCTATTGAACATTATATATATCTTAATTTCTAGGAAAATTACATCAAGCACCCACCAGTATTTGAACCCCATACTACCATGGCAAAATGTAGATCATAAACTTTTTTTTTACCTCCAAAACGTGATGCTGCGAATAACAATCCATCTTTTACATTATTATATAGAACACATTCATTGGATTGAAACAATCAAATCACAATGCTATTATACTTATACCTGCTTATCACACCTAAATCAGTACTTGTAAGAAAATACAGAGCACATGATGCAGAATTTTGAACAGCATGCAATGCAACTTCATACTAAAACATTATGGTACAAGAACCAGACCTTTCCAAGCAGAGAATCTTCCAGAAATTCTAAAACGTTCTCCAATAAAACAGGAGGGCAGATCCATTTGCTTAAGTGCAAAAATATTTCTGTCATCACAGTGTTCAAGACAAAATATTTAACATCATCCTGTCAAACAGAAATAGAAAAGAACCGATTCAAGTTACAAAAGAGAACTTGTAATACTGACAACAAAAGACCCTCATGAAATGCGAAATGAGTTACCACACACACACACACTATACACTAGGGTTTCAAGAATGTAAGAGCTGCCAAGGGGTTGGCCTAATATAATACATCCATAGAATAAGACAGACTTAGGGAAACATGCTACGACCTTCTATGAAAATGCCAACATGTTCAAATACCAATAGATTGTAATGAAAACTCCAAATACAGAACAGAAATTGCAAGACATACAACAAATATCTTAGATAACAAAACATAACAGAAATTACGAGACATGCAAGAAATATCTTAAGATAAACCAAAAATAGAAGGTGAAGGTCAAACACACATTATTCATTGCATCTGTACTATAACTTTATACCAATTTTATTCAAAGTATAATATATCATTATCAATGAAATAACAAGGGTCCCATGACAAATAAATCTATAATGAGAGAAACCGAAAGCAAATGATGAAAATTTTGACACAAAAGTACAAAAATAAAATATCAAGAAAAAAAATTACAGCCAAAAAGAGAAACATCGAGGATATCACTGATATTCAATACTATAGGCTTCCATGCTTACTAGAATATTAAAACAGAAAGACCATGGAACAGATGCAAAATAAAGTGAGACGAACTAAGAGACTCTAAAAGAAGTCATTTTGCAGAAACAATAATGAGTTTAAAAGTTATATTAAGGTTATAACTTATACCTTTTCTGAAAGTTGATTTGTCATGTTCAGGGGAAACAAAACTTGTAAAAACTTCTTCACTAGTGTCTTAGAGATAGTATCACCCCACGTACTCACATCAAGCCCCCCCTGAGAGGGTTGTGATTCTAGTTTACCCTCATCAGTCATATAAAAAAAGAACTTGACTGCAAGGTTTATGCTGTTAATTATGGACAGCATACAATCAAATGATTGCGTATTAAGAAGTGAGCCAGTCTGAACTTCCGGAACAAAATCTTGGAAACAATTGACTAGAACTGGGACAAGGTCTTTTAGTTTCGGGATGATGATCGAACATCCTACAAGAGAAAGCAAGAAGATGATAGGTCAATATGAAAACGAAAAAAGGTATTAAATAATTGGAAGTTATTGGATTGCGGAATGCTCTGTCCCACTAAACTGCAACTTATTAACACAATGTAAGTAATAAGCTATTTAATATTATCAGAGTGAATTTCGATTTCTCCTGCTGTGAGAACGCTGTCAACTGCAAGGCATCTGAAACTAAGAAGTACAGACTAATAAAATTACATAACTAAAATAAGTATTATCATTCGAAAGTTCAGGAACTTCAACTATCAAACACAATCAATAATGACATATAAACACAAGCACAATGTATTACATACCAGCAGATTTTGCAGGTACGTCAGGCTCAAAAGCATGCAGTATCCCTTGTCCAGCACCATTCTATTAAGTAAAAGGAAAGGTATTACAAGAATATTTCATAAATAAGGCAAGAGACTAAAAGCAGTAACTCAGAACAGTTTCTTCTTGATGTAATTATCTGCCTAGATAGTTTTTTTCCTTTCATTTGGCCTCTGGTCACCACTATAACCCAAGAAAAAAAAAAAAACTCTCCCATTCAAAATTGTTCGTCCAGCTTCAGAAGTCAGATCTCTGAGTATGAGTAAAAACAAATTTATTTTCAAAACTTTCACATGTTTAGTCGAGGCTACTTTTCATGGCTTTCTGCCTGAACCATGCTTTGCACCCCTCTTCTAATATAACATAGTATGAATTTGCATGTGTCAGAGATTGTCCCTTTTAATTCTAAATTTACAAATACAAGTTCCTAGTACAGTAAACCCCTTTTCTTTATAGGTTCAGCCCAAGGACAAACCATATGCATTGCAGAATTGAAACATAATTTAAGATTTAGTCAATTCATGCGCATGTTCCTGATGCTATGTGTCTTTACCCTACTACACGACAGTTTATATACTTCTTACACTTGCTGCCAAATTAGTGAAATTTTGCAAACATTAAAGCTTCCCCACAACTCCAGAAGATCCAAAGTTAAACCAGCTAAATGATCTGCAGATGTAGATTGAAGACTTATGTATGGTTTAAACTTTATGACCCCAATAAGACAATGATGATTATAGTAACAACAATAACAAAATTTAGCAGCAGAAGTTTCACCAGTAATGTGCAAAGAAAGAATACAGCTGGAAGGTACAAGAAAACAAGCAGGTCCATGCCGCATGATACAAACAATGAAAGAAAATGTGCAAACCAGTTAGTAGTCTTCCGGATTTTAAGAAACTTAAAAACACCTTTTCACGTGAGCCAACTTCTCTCTTGTTAGATGGCAAAAGTGACAAGCATAGCTCCAAGCCGGCAAGAGCAGTCTTGAGCTTGCCCTTGTCCTCTAAAAAAAACTGGTTCCTCCGCAGAATATCCTCAAAGCTTTGAAGAATCTGTCAATGAAGCAATCGTTAAAACAACCTTAAAAGTTAAGGGAGCGGTAACACTGAAAGATTCGAGTTCATCCAAAATTTAGACTCATTAGCATCCAAATCAAAAAATTTAATCACATAGAGATAGAGAAACATACATGCACAAGGGACTAACCATAAATGATTGATAGGAAATAAAGCAGTGGAAAAATTTAAAGGCAACCAAACAAACAAGCTCACACACCCACCAGGGATAAAAGATTCAATTAAGAATATCTGCATACAGGAATAACATGCCTAGTGGGAAAAAGAAAGAAAGAAAGAAGATGCCAAGTAACCTAAAGCTTAACATCTATAAGAACTTTCCTTTTATTGAGCAGAATGAGAGCAAAGAAAACATGAAGCGAAGAGACCAAGAATTACAGAAAGAGCAGAGTCTTGGAGAAAAAGAATGTTGTTGAATAAGGCCTCAATCCGTAACACAAGACCACAAAGTACATAACTACCAGAAAATGCCCAAAGTCCAATCCATTAGAATAAAGCATAGGCGAATAACAAACCATTTAACAGTTCATAGTTAATGACCAAAACATAAATCAGAAACTCTACAGTTGTACACTTCAGAATAACACATCTAATAAATAATTCCAATGAAAACATTGCATACAACATTTTACAGCACAATCTTAGGATACCTTTTCAGCATTCAAGAAGAAGGAAGGTGGATGGTACTGAATAGCAAGCTCCAAAAATTTGAAAGCCATCAACCGAACATCGATTGCTAAATGTGTCATTGCATTAAATATATAGGCCATCATCAAGGAAATCAAAAGCTCTTGATTATCCTGGACAAGAAAAGAAGGAAAAAAAATGTCAAATGAAATTCATTGGCTATAAACACCACCAAACTTAATGATAATAATAGAGAGATGATAACAACAAAATATCTCAAAACAATGTTATCACGTAGATGAATCCATAAGTGCAACAAAAGCAGTGTAGATGTGAAACTATCAAATTGTTCTACTCTACTAAAGATGCATAACAATAAGAAAAAGTGAAAACTAGGAAGGAAAAAGAATTAATCCCATTTCCCCCCAGCTAAGAATGGGTTTGCACATCCAGAAGTATGGCCTGGCCGTTTAAAAACGTAAATCAAGGATGTTGTGCATGGCAACAATTGAATAAAGTTTGACATAGAAGACACATGTATCGTGAAAAAATTCAGAGGAAAAATAGTTTAATTAGCCACCCAAAAGTTTCTTGAATTGCGAATAATCAAATATAATCGTCTTTCTTTCGCATTAATACATTTAATTCACAAGAAGTTTTAACCTGCTGCATTCAGACAAGAAAGAATAAAAAATTACCTCCTTACAACCAGGTAAAATTACTGACTTAAAAAGTTGATATAGCGTTTCTCGAACCAGTCTATCGTCATCGCCAATGCGTTCACGTAGCTTTTCAACAACAGCGTACTTGTGCAGCCTCAACTCTTCTGGATACCTAAGCAGTAAATTCTTCATACCCAACAATGCATCTTCAGAGAGAAATAAACCGTAAGAGTATTAGATATATACTATACAGTACAAAATATCAATAAGGGAAACAACTTCCTAGACAGCATAATTATTGGAAAGGTCGTAACTTCTTCAAATTGAACACATTAAAACCCAAATGAATGTGCAGAAATACATGATCAACGATCTAGGAAATCTATTCAGGTTAAAAATAGATTAATTTCATATTTTGGAAGATACTATAAACTTTTGCATTAAGAAAATATTTTAAAATAACAATAAATACCTTTACGAACTTTCGAGTTGTAATGAGATGTTTGCTGAAGAAGTTCTTTCAATGTGAAACCTTTCTTGTTCACTGCTAATCCTGCCTTCTCCGATGCCACACTCTGCTCGGGAAGAACAATTGCTGCTCATAGCGACCATTATTTAGTTCTCATTAAGAAACTAGTTCGCCACGATATTTGACAACTCAAAATAGAAGCACATAGGCAACTCCTTGGCAAGAAAAAGTATTTCAAACAATCAAGAGAATACAAATTCTCAGGCTTAAACCGATGACAGAATTTTCCTTTCGATGAATTAATGAAAAATGACACAGAGAGTACAAAAAGTAATAGCAACTCATGAATTTAAAAACAGATTAAAGTCAATACCTTTGGATTTAATTTCAGTATTCGTAGCGTTCTTTGGTGGCGGCAACTTTCTGCCAATCTTTCGCTTTATTTTCTGCGAAAATTACGAAAGAAAATAAACATCAAATGCAAACAAAGGTTCTCAAATGTTGAACTTCCCAAATCATACTGCATTCATAACCCGAAAAATCGATTACTTTGAAGTCGATGCCGCGCTTTTGCTGCTTCTTCGCCGGAGCCTTGGAGCGTGCCATTTATATCTACACCTTACACACAATAAAACGATCTTATCAAGTTTCTGAGCAAAGTAATTACTTCATTTATTGTATGAAATACAACTTAATTGATGAAATTAAAGGCTGTGCTGTTAGTATTCAAATGGCAATGCGGCGCCGTTTTCGGGCCTGAGTCAGTGATTAAGAACAAGAACTCCAGGAGCACTAAACTAAACCAGCTCTCGGTATGGCAGCTGGGAAAATTTGGGGAAGTAAAAAGGAAAATAACAACTCAATAAATTCAAAGGAAATTAACTGTCTCCTTTTCGTACCTTTTTCTCGGCAACCAAACAGAGCAATGGAAACAGTAAACTGTAGTCTTCGAAGAGCGTATTGAGAGAACGAGAAAGAGACAAAATCACGGCGGCGAGGAGTGCAGAGCGTACTGAGAGGGAACGGGGAGTTCGTCGGGCGGCGGAACGGGGAGTTTCGTCGGGCGGCGGAGCGGGGAGGGAAGTGGCTGCGAAGTGCGGCGCGGGTGGGTATGTTTTTGTTGAAGGTTTTAAATACTTCCTTCTTTTTTTTTGGATAAAAACCAAAAAGAAAAACAAATATTAAAAAATGTATTTTCCGATATGCCCCTGCCAGTTTTTCACTTAAAAAATCTAAACTTTTATTTTAGCCAATGATTTATCTAAATTTTTATAATTAGTCAAATATTCCTACGGTTAGATTTTCGAATTTTCTATTCAATATTTCGTTCATGTTTGTCATGTATTGTCCTGTGAGAGAATCTTGAGAGTGACGGAATCCGTCAACTGACCGGAAAGTTGACGCCTCAATGCAGCGGCAACAACAACCACCGCAAGCAACGACGCGCAACTCCACGCCGTCGATTTCGATTTCGGTTTTTACCTTTAAAAGAACCGATCTGATTTTCGGTTTTTTGGTATGTAACCGTCGGAGTTTTTCGGTTTTTACCCGTAAATCGGTTTGGTTTCGGTTTTTACCTTCAATGAACACGCTCGATTTCGGTTTTTACCTTAGGAAATCGGTCCGGTTTCGGTTTTTACCTTCAATGAACAGGTCCGATTTCGGTTTTATCTTTCGGTTTTTACCCTGAATCCCTGCCTTGAACTCAATGAACTGGTATGGTTTCGGTTTTTTCCTTATAAAAACAGGTCCGATTTCGGTTTTGATTTTCTCCTTTTCGTACCTTTTCTCGGCAACCAAACAGGCGGCGAGTAGTGGCTGCAGTTGCAGAGCGTATTGAGACTCGAGAGGGAAGCGCCCGAAGAGGTGGGTATTTTTTTTGTCCAAGTTTTAAATACAGTTACATTTCCTAATTATTATTATTATCTTTTTGGAAAAAAACAACCCAATAGAAAAAGAATATTTAAAAATAAAACGAAAAGGAAAAGTTACGAAAGAGAATTGGGGGTTTTGGCGAAAGCTAGGGTTTCTAAGGCAAAATCTCTCTTTTTTCAAATCTCCTTATTGTATGAAATTTGTCGTTTCGATTTTCTGAGCAACAAATTTGAAATTTTGCAGTTGCAGATTCTCTGCATGGATACAAATGGGTATGCTGAAAGCTAGCTAACGCTCCGTTTCCTTCTCTTCCGATCAAAACAAACCGTTCGGTTTCGGTTTTTACCCTCACAGAATCGGTTCCTCCCTTGAACAGTTTCGGTTTCAGCTTTACCTTCAAAGAATCGGTTCGGTTTTTACCCTTCTGTCTCTGTTTTTTATTACGGTTTTTACCTTAAAAAATCAGTTCGTTTTCGGTTTCTAGCTTAAAAATTCGGTTCGGTTTCGGTTTTTACCTTGAAAATTCGGTTCGAATTCGGTTTTTACCGTAAGAAATTCCGTCCCATTTCGGTTTTTACCTTAAGAAATCTGTCTGATTTCGGTTTTACCTTGTAAGAACCGATCCTATTTCGGTTTTATCTTTCGGTTTTTATCCTCAGTGCGTCAGTCCTCCCCTTAAAACACCTAATTTTTTTCGGTTCTATTTCGGTTTTTAAATTAATTAACCGCTCAGGTTTCGGTTTTATTTCGGTTTTTACCCTTACGCATTCTGTCTTAGCCTCTCTGTCCATTTCAATTCATCGCAGCTATTCAATTAGGACTGTGGGTAAATCACGTTATTTTCGAAAGTAAGTGAGGGCAGTACGGGCATACTGAAAGTTTCATTCAAACGGGGCACTGGGTACGCTGACAACGAAACGATCCAGAACACCGCCTAGTACCATACACGACGACGATGCAGCAGCAGCAACAACAACCGCAAGCAACGACCCAGAACTCCACGTCGCCGCAGCCTCCCTCTGCGGGGTCTACCACGGCGGAGGCGCCCCCAACACCGACCCTCCTCTCATTTTCTTTCTCACCCATCCTCCTCCTCTCTCTCTCTTCTCTTTCTTTCTCTTTGAATCTTCACAGTTGTAGCCTCAGCGACGATTTCCTGCACTGATCTTAGCGGTCCACCAAGAGAAAGGGAGAGATGGGGAGATGGCAGGAGGGTTTTCGCGGTGGAAGTGGCTGACGTGAGGTTTGGAGAAGAAGAGGTTTTTTCAGAAACAAGGGCAAATGCGGAATTTGGTGCTTCGATTGATTTGATGCGGAGCCTTGTTCTAGCAGGTAATTTCCAACTTCCCTTTTTATATATTTTGCATCAGAAGTCTGAACAGAAAAGTCAGAGTTGGCTACTCGGCATTTTTAAATTTTAATTTTAAACGCGTTCTGTGGATGAATGAACTTTCCAGTTCCAAACGCTGCCTTTTACTCGGAAGTTGGAACTCAGTTTCTTTGTTTTACGACACCCACTGCATTTTATATATATACACATATATATATATATACATATATATATATATATATATATGTATTAATCAATCACAGTGAATTTAATAACTAAAAACGAAATCCACTGCCGAGTTCATGGAGGAGAGCAATCACGTTCTTCTTGATCAATTAGGTAATTTTGATATGTTCGATAAGAACGTCGACTTTTTACAATTCATTTCTTTTGTTGTTCATATGAGTATTCAGCTGTTGATCCAATTTGAATTATTATTTTTCCCTTTTTCTGTTAGTTTTAATTTAATCATGATAAGAAAAGGAATGTATTTGAATGTGCTGACACGCGCAGGTTAAAGATCTTCTTTTTTCCCTTTCATTCTTCCTTTATTCGTCACTTTCGCTCAATACTTTTCTTCTGTCTCTAGCACACAATATTGGAAATTAATAACTAAAAACGAAATAGTTATCAAACGGTAATGCACTTCGATTGGTATGCACGTGTCAGCAAGTCCATGGCGAGTCTGATTAGCATTCCTCATTCTTTTTTCTTTAAAAAACAAAGAGATTTACTTGTGATTGTAAAAAGATTTTGATCCAAATTCATCTACGGTTCTTATGTTTTCTTGAAAGTTGTCAATATATACACGAAATATATCAAAATTTTCAACTTAGATATTTTATTATTTATTGATTATGATATGATTGAATGCAGAAAGTGGAATGCTTCAATTGAAAGCAAAAACAATACTCCTTCAAGGGAAACATCGATGGCTGCGCTCGGAGGAAATATGTGAAGTTCTTCGAAATCCTGCAGGAATTACAATTTCTGAGGAGCCTACAATTATGCCACCGAGTATGACTTTGCATTGCATTTGTTAAGAAATATTATATTGGGTGATTTTAAAGTATTTCTAACAATTGATTTTTTTTTCCTGCAATTTTAAATCTACTACTTATCCTTAAAGGCTTAAAGAAAACTGAAAATACGTTTTTTTTTTTTAATTCCTTTACCTTCACCCTTCTCTCCTTCACTAGCTCGATGGTGCTGGCCATGTTAGACCAGTTTTGCTTTATGTGGAGGTGAGAGTAGTTTTTGAGATTTAAATATAATCACTGTATTATTTATTCTAAAGAAGTTATACAATAAACAACATACCAAGTTTAGGGGGGTGTATTCAATATAGAGTCTATAGGATTTTTTTGTATTTTAAAAGTCCATGGGTATTCAATTAGGATTTTAAAAAGTCTTTTAAAATCTTGGGGTATTCATTTAGGATTTTAAAATGTCCGTCTAAATCTAATGGTATTGAAAATTCTATGGATTTTCAAAGAGTTTATTGAATGATGGATTGTGATGGATTCTAAGATCTTTGGTATAAATAGAAATCTATCTAGAAATCTTCTCACAAGCCAAAAGATTTTGACGCTCAGAAAAAGAATAGAAGAGGAACAGACCACTTTTCTGACCTTGCTGTAGAAACGGAAGAACCCTAGCTACTTCTCTACCCACACTGCTGCAGTGACCCCGAGCTCTCTCTCTCTCTACCAGTAATATGTCGCGACGAGACAGTCGGGATTCCGACTCCAGACGATACCGTTCCAGGTTTGACAGAGAACCCAGGTATTAAATTGGGGCTTAATTGGGTTTAACGATTTAATGCATTCAGATTGAGCTACTGTTTCAATAGGTGTAGCATTATCGTGAAATCTGAATTCATATGAAATTTGGAAAGTGCGAAGCAGATTGACCAGCAAAAGTCGAAAAAGAGAGGGTTGCTTTAGTCCGAAGAGGTCTCGGAGGGATGAGAAAGGCGAAAAAGAGAGGGTTGCCAGCAAAAGTAATTTGGAAAGTGCGAAGCAGATTGACCAGGATCAGAAGCACCGCCCGAGGCTGCAAGATGCATTGCCACTTGAGCTGCCTTTAGCACCAGACTCAAAGGTGGAAAATGGGGCATCCAGAAAGGAGTCTGATAAGAAACCCAGTGGACCTCATGAAGGAGCCAAACAATCTACTGATTCAAATGAAGTGCCCCACTCTCGATCTTATTTTCAGGTGGTGTATAGATTTATGAACCTCATCAACTTACTTTGCATTTTATGCACGATGATGAACTAATCTCTGTTGCTCATATCAATTTCAGAGTCAAATGATGTTAGGAGTCGGATTTCATTTCTATGTAGTATGGACTATGGATCACCTTACAAAATACTCTTGCCAAAGATGTTTTACAATTGGATTGTACCATCTTATAATTAACCAAAGGGGGGTGTAAAAACGAACGCAGCATAGTTGTAATTAACCAAAGTAAATGATATTAGAACAATCCATGGACTTTTTAAAATCTAATAAAATCCTGATAATAAAATACATTAAAATCTGTCAAAGTCTATATAGAATTAAAACAATCCATAGATTTTGCAGAATCCATGACTTATAAAAAGTCTAACATAATCCTGTAAAATCTGAATTGAATACACCCCCCTTAGTAAAATCACTTACTTTTTATCAACCAAAGTAACTGATTGTTGTTAGTCAACCTATGCCTGTAATTACTAATCTTTCGATTGTGCTATTTTTATTTTTTGTAACTCGAGTCTTCTTTAGCATTTTAGGAATTTGATTTTGCTTTCTGCATCATTCTTTGTGGGTTGAATATCCCATTTATGAATGGGAAAAACGAACAAAACTTAGGAAACCGAAAACAAAATAACCAAGATAAATAACACCAAGAATTAACGTGGTTCAGCTATATGTGCCTACGTCCACGGGGCAACAACAACAAACTTTCACTATATCAATAAGGAGTACAACGAACAATGTTGCCAAGCCTCTAGGATTAGTACTTGACGAAAACAAAACCTGAAAGAACAAGAACAAGTAACTTTGCCCTTGCAATATTCTCTCACTCTGACTCCTTGAGTGGTATATTTGCTCCTATTCAAAACTAGTGCAATAGCCCCTTTATATAGACATAATAAAGGTCTTTTTCAATAAGGAATACTAATCCTAAATGGAATCTAGTTATGAAT
Organism: Gillenia trifoliata; assembly: GCA_018257905.1. Lineage (NCBI taxonomy): Eukaryota > Viridiplantae > Streptophyta > Magnoliopsida > Rosales > Rosaceae > Gillenia > Gillenia trifoliata. The sequence goes on along the minus strand of CM031084.1, from coordinate 25,558,104 downwards.
CCTTCTCTAATTGAGAAACCAACTCTAATTGGGAAAACCACTCCAATTGGGAAAACAACTTCAATTGCGAAAACAATTTAATCCTCTAAGACTATAATCCCTAATAGACTTAGGACAACTCATCATGGGCTGGAAAACCCAACACTTTGAAGATTCATTTGGATTTGTATTGAAAATTCCCTTGATAAGTTTTGAACTGTTGATCATTTGGATAAGAGGAAAGTTTATGTCAACCGGTGTTTGTGTAAAGTATCGGTCGAGTTGGTTAGTCATTTTCTTTTGGATTACCCTCTCACATGAGATTTGTTGGGTTTTCCTTTTTTTATAAAATTAATTGGGCTATTTTTTATTTATAAGAAATTAATTGGGATATAGTGGCATTGGCTTTCAAGAATACAGGAATCAACATTTGCATTGGATGATGTTAAGACATCTTTATTTTTATTAATTATTTTGGGATGCCTGTGAACATTGCATTGCTTTATTTGGAAACATATGAAACCTATTTTTGCTTGACACACATCATTTGTTTTAGGTGGATCCATTTTTCTTTTTGATAAGAAAGTGCAGAGACATTTTAGAAAAGATGGCTATAGATGGAAGAAGGCAAAAGATGGAAAGATTGTTAAGGAAGCCCATGAGAGGCTCAAGGTAAGCATACGCCAAGGTTGATGTTATAAGAAACGTGAACATCATATTTGATGTATTAAGCATGACAATTAACCATACAACTATATTTATGTAACTTAATCTTGTAGCTGTTGATTTATTTTATGAAACAAATTGGCATGTTGAATATCGCCATCTATAATTTGATGTAGTGTAGTTGGAAGAACTTTGGTATAAAGTTGATATGGAGCAATGTGGCATGGTGTAATTTTGATATGTTGCATTTGTGGGAAGAAAATAACAATATGCTAGTGCAAATAAATTTTTTTTCTTCCAACAGTTACTTTGTTGAAAATTCCTTATTTTCCTAATTAAACTTATTGAACAATTGTTGTACATATCTATCAGGTTGGAGGTGTTGATACATTGCACTGCTACTATGCTCATGGAGAAGAAGATGAAAATTTTCAACGACGCTGTTACTGGATGCTTGAAGTGTGAGTTTCTAAAAGAATTTATTCTCTTTTTCGGCCTTAATGCAGTAATCTCTCTTCTCTGTCAACTCACTTTAATGCAGTAAACATTTAGTCTTACATGCTTACAATTTGATTAATTGCAAACCCTAAACTCTAATATGTCACTGCTGCAGGAATCTCTCACATATGGTTCTTGTCCACTATCTGGAAGTAAAGGTTATGCCTTACACTGTCATTTATATTTTCAGTAGCATTTCAATAGTCTGTGCAGTTGGTCCTTGAGATTCTTAAACACCCTTTCTTTCAGTAATGTTCATTTTCAAATCACCATTTGGATTTTGAAGTATGAAGAGAACAAACTCTTGTAAGTAAACGCAAAAGGGTTTTAGATATAGGCTTGAACACCTTGGTTCTCATCCTTATTATAAAATAATGACTACTGTCTGTTACAATCAAGTACAGACTTCTAAAGTGAAGGAAGTTGTGGTTCATCTTTGCATAAAACCAATTGGCAATATGGAGAGTAATCAGACTCCTTATAAGCACGTGCAAGGTCCATTCTTTCCCCGATGTGGGATTCAGTCTCAAAATAAAGGAAAACTACTCTACTAGATCAGTTATACAACAATCTAGATATAACTTTAGATGTGATCTAGGCCCTTATGACCTTACAATTTATCCGTCACATCCATGTTCTACCTATTCACGTTTATTTTGATATATGACATGATCAGGGAGATAAAATAAAGGCTAGATACATTAAAGAGACTGAGACTGCGGAAGGTGTTCAGCATTCCCGCGAAACTGACGAAATTACACCCAATTCTGAGATGGACAGTTTTGCTTGTTCTTGGTTCTATCCAAGTAATTTCCAGCATTCACAAGCTACAGACGCGACAAACTTGAATGGTGCTCAGACATCAGAGTCCAAAAACACTGAATCAGGTGTTTGTTTTACATTGTCAAATTTTTTCTCCGATATTTGTCACGAGTTCCTTTTCTTTTACAAATATTTCGGTGATTTTTTTTTGTACTATTTGTTCTCCGTGTTTATCTTCTATATATTCTTCTATTATTGTTGTCTTCGCTTAACACAATAAATGTTGCAGCATATAATCACCAAGCAAGTTCTGTTCCTGAATTACAACATGCTGTGGCTAAGATCAATGCTGGATTTCTTGATACATCCTATCCCTTGTTACCTACAAGTAAAACTTGTTCCCTTTCAAAAATCCGTATTGTCTTTGTCAACACACAAATTCTTTTAAATAGTTACTGTTTGTTGAATCAGATGGCAAAGAAAGAGAGGTTGAAGAAGCTGTTTCTTCATGTTTTATTCCAACAAATTTCCAAATGCTTTTACAAGCTATAGACACAGCAAGTTTGAGTAGTGTATATACATCAGACTTCGAAGATGCTCAATCAGGTGGTTGTTGTAATTGTCATATGTTTTTCCAAAAATTTTCAAGACTTTGGTGATTTGTTAAACAGAACTTCTTGGTTGTTTCCCTTTGTTATTCATTTGCCAGCTTTGGCTTCCTTTTTTCTCTTGAGTTTTTCATTATTTAACTTGACATTCTATAATGTGCAGCATATTTCGTCGCTGACGATTTTGATTTGGAAAGCTTCTATAATAACAATGTCACTACTGGATTCTCTGGTACGTGCAATGCTATCCTTTGTCTTATTCAAGTAACTTGTTCCATTGTATCTTTTAAATCTATATTGTCTTTGTCAATACATGAGTTCATTAAATAGCTACTGTTTGTTGAATTAGTCAACACAAAAAGACTGAAGAAGCTGTTTCATATTTGCACGAAACTGAAGAAATTGGACTCAGTTTTGAGATGGACAATTTTGTTTCGCCTAGGTTTGCAGACACGACAAGGTGTAGTGCAAATTCATCAAACTTTGGAGATGATGAAACAGGTACTTGTTGTACATTGGCAAATCTTTTTCCATAGTTTGTCGTCACTACCTTTTCTTTTATAAATATTTTGGTGATTTGTTCCCTTAGTGTGAATGTACTACCTCTGTTAGTTTTGTAAAAAAACCAGTCAAAACACATCATGTGGGGGTTTTTTTTTTTTCAGGGTTTTTCACCACTCCATGACCCCTAGATGACTTAAGATAAGAATTATGTTGACTACAACTCGTGTGCACATATCTTTTGCTTCCATGAAGACAAGTTGAGTCAGCTAAAATTCTTACCCAAGTCACGGGGGGTCTTGAAATGGAATGGATGACCCATTATATTCAAGTTATGTTGAAGGTAAAGGTGAATTTCGAAGAGAGAGATTGGAATGAATAAAATTTCCTTAACGACTAATAAGTAATCCATTCTTATTCTGATGCAGCCTGCAGCTATTGGAGAGCCAGCTCAAGTGTTGCGGTAGAGCCAAGTCATGCATATCTTGGAAAAAGGCAACGTGGTAAATTCTCAAGTTGCAACATTTCAAAAACTGCATTGATTTTTCTCATTCATACACTTATTTCATAGAGGGAGATTCTAAATAGTTTCTTCGCTGAGGTTGATGACTTATTTCTAGACTCCACTGCCTCAGAAGAAGGAAAGTCCAAGGCCACACCCCATGCAACAATTGAAGTAGTAGACAAAGAGGAAGAGGGAAACGATATAAACCAAATCTGGAAGCGACCCAAAGTCACTCGTGGCCAGAAGGTAGACTCAGCCACTATGCACATTTGGACGTAGTCACATTAGCTAGAGGCTAGAGTGGATATATCCCCTATGCACCTAATCTCCCTTTTCTACATTTTAGATTAATTTAAAGTAGAATATCGTTTGTATTAAAAAAATAAAACTTATTACTTTATTTTCATTTTGGGTACCTTGTCTAAGGTCTTTTATGTTTCTAGAGCAATAGTGTGGCCCCCTCAAGTGATAGTGAAGTGGCGACTCCGGTCCAACAAGGACTAATTGTTCCTCTAGCTGTTGGGACCGCACCTCCTCAGGTTGGAATTTGTATTATTATTTTTGTTATTTTATCAAACTTTTTGAGTATTAACTCCAATTTGCTTCAGGTCCAAGAGTTCAATTCTACTATTCAACAGGGGGAATTGATTGCAGGGAACAACCCAGCTGCATCAGATGTGGCCGTGACAATTGATAGAGCCATTACTGATGGGACGACAAATGATGCAACTGCATTGAGCCAGGTAGAATCTACAAATCTTCTTCTGCACTTCTTTGACTCGTACCAACCCCAAATGAAATAGTCATGTTTGTTGCGTCGAAATCACGAGAAGAAATTAGGACGGGCTGCAAGTAAAGAAAAAAGAGTTTGAACTTTGAAGGGAAAAAGCTCAATTTTCTTTCGAATTTAACGCATATAGGTTTTTAAATCCCTTTTAATCTGTGAACAATAGGATCCGCCTAATTATCTTAATTTAATTTTTTAATATATGCCTCTTTAATAGTTTGGGTTTTGACTATCAGTTTAATATTCAAGATTCTCAATCCATGATTCAGGCACAACAGGACGATTCCACCAGATTGTCTGCATTTCGTATTGCAGACCCTACTGGGTCTGCAACTTCAGCCAAAGGGCCAATTCATCTAGACCCATATACCATTGCCAATGTAGTTGATCAGGTAAAACAGATTTCTTTGGTTGACCTTCCTTTTATTTCATGTTCCAAAACTAATATTCCTTGTTTCTCGTTTCAGAATGTAACTCAAATTCCTTCTCTTACTACTGTCATCGTTTCCAACCAAGGACGTAATAATCAACAGGCTGATCAGGTACTCAAAAATTTTGTTCTATCCATGTCTTCTTTCATTTCTAAACTTTTGACAATATTTTGTTTTGCTGGCTCAAAAGTCGCAGCCACCAGTTCCACAACCAACTGCAACCATTGGGATTGCTATTTCTGCCGCAACCAACAAGACTGCTGCTCCCGAGTCTAGCAATCCAGCCTTGGTGCAATCAAGACCAACCTCAAATGCCAACCAAGATTTCGTCCAAGACGTTGAGGTAAACACTCTTTGATCTTTGATTTGTGCATGTGTGTGTGCGTGTTTTTTTTGTTTTAATCGTCTGAGCCTGCTTTATTTGAACCTTTTCGTTAACAAATTTGATTGAACATAGAGTCAAGAGAAGGAAACTGAGTCTACCTCGTTTGAGCCAGAAAATGGCAAAGGCAAGATTGTGGTTCAAAGGGATATTGGGACGGAAAAGGTATGTATACAACGTTCTTTAATTCGATGACCCTTATGTTTCATTTATCTACAACCTCAACATCTGAACTGTCTACCTAAAGTTTTTATGTATATATTTTTTTCTAAATTTTAAAATTTTTATTTATTTTTTAAATATGCCTTCTTCAATAGTTTGGGTATGACTTTCAGTTTCAGATTCAAAATTATCCATCCATTATTCAGGCACAAGAGGACGATGCAACCACCAGATTGGCTGCATTTTCTATTACAGACCCTAGTAGTGCCGCATCTTTAGCAATAGGGTCAATTCATCTGAACCCAAATACCATTGCCAATGTAGTTGATCAGGTAAACCGTAAAACAAATTTCTTTGGTTGACCTTCCTTTTGTGACTCAACTTCCTTATACTGTCATCATTTCCAACCAAGGACTTAATCAACAGGCTGATCATGTACTTGAAAACCTTGTTCTATCCATGTAGATCTTCCTTCATTTCTTAACTTCTGATAAAATTTCGTTTTGCTAGGCTCAAGACTCGCTGCCACCAGTTCTACAGCCAACTGCAACCACTGGGGTTGTTATTTCGGCCACAACCAATGAGACTGCTGCTTCCGAGTCTAGCAATCCTGCCTTGGTGCAATTGGAACCAACCTCAAATGCCAACCAAGATTCCGCCCAAGACATAGTTGAGGTAAACAATATTTCATCTTTGATTTGTGCGCTTGCGTGTGCACACGCGTTTGTTTTAATCATCTGAGCCTGTTTTATTTGAACCTTTTCATTAACAAATCTGTTTAAACATAGAGTCAAGAGAAGGAAACTGAGCCTACCTCGATTGAGCCAGAAAATGGCAAAAGCAAGATTGTGGTTCAAAGGGATTTTGGGAGGGGAAAGGTATGTACACAACTTTCTTTAATTCGATGACCCTTAGGTCTTGCCAAGTTGAACGTAAAACATGGATTAGAAAATAGTAGAATTTGGAGGGATAAGTTTCCTTCAAAACTAATCTATCTTCTAGTTTCAACTTGGACATAATTTGGAAGTTGGCATCCATGTCTTCGTTTGACATACATCGTATATCTCTATTCCATTCCAGTCCTTGACGCTAGCTTAACGAGGCCTTATTAGTTTTCTCCAACTTCTTTCTATTGTAGAGTTCTGAGTTTGCAGAAGTTATGGTGATGAGCTCCCTTAAAAGACTCCATGAACTTTTAGACCGAGCGTCTGCACCCAATACACTGGCCAGCTCCTCCATTTCTACTCCTACCATAGACTCGCAAGCCATAGCAACAACCAGAGCTACTTTAGAAATGGACTTCATTACTATGGCTGGCGAGGTTCAACGAACTCGCATGATTTCAGGCATCCAGAGCTTGGTAGATTCTAATTGCTTTCCCACCGGCACCGGACCAATGATTATGGCTATGTTGAAGCAGCTAGAGCAATGTGTTCCAGCCTACTCCAAAGCCTATTCCGAGTATGATATGGGCAAAAACTTGACTGACCAAGTCGAAGCTACAAAACAGCTTCTTCAACCCAAGATTCAGTTTTGTGACAAGAAGGAGAGAGAATTTCAAGAACTTGCGAAATGGAAAATGAGGATTGAAGCCAGGCAGGCAGCAATACTTGCTGAAATTCATGGCGCCGTCAAAGAGAGTGAACCGATCCAGGCACAACTCGAGAAATTCCTCCTCCAACGAGATCAATTTAAAGAAAACGAGGGAAATCTGAAGACCGTGTTGGATATTGGAGATGGCCTCTGGACAACCTTTAAGAACATAATTCACCACCACCTCCTTACGTGACTTCCTTCCTTAGGTTGCATTTGTGCTGCACTTCTCTTTCCTCTTCTTTTTGGCGTTGTATCGGCTCGCATTAGCCAGCAGACTCCGTTTAAGACCGCATTTGGGTCCCTCATACTTTAATGGGTGCGTTTATTATTATATGACTTTTTTGGACTGTCAATAACAACGGGTGTCTTTGCTTTCTCATCCTTTGGTTTGATCCGAAACGAAAGGATGAGGTAAACAAATTTGTTTTTCTTTTATAATAATTTATTTAAGATTTGGTCATGCCAAACGTTTAGATTTGAATCAGGTTAATGTTTAGGTTCGACTACATTTCCTATTTATTATTTTTTTGCAGCTGCAGATTCTGTGCATGGATGAAGCCTATCAAATCAAATTGGTATGCTGATTGCTGAAACTCCGTTTCCTTCTCTTCCGATCAAAACAAACCGACCCGATTTGAAGGGTCCGGTTTCGGTTTTCACTCACAATCTGTCTCAGTTCCTCCCTTTTAACAGTTTCGGTTTCAGTTTTACCTTCGAAGATTCGGTTCGGTTTTAACCCTTAATCTGTCTCACTTCTTTCCTCTTCGACTGGTTCTATTACGGTTTTTACCTTAAAAGAATCGGTTCGGTTTTCAGTTTTTATCTTAAAAATCCGGTTCGATTTCGGTTTTTAGCTAAAAAATCCGATTCAATTTCGGTTTTTAGCTAAAAAATCCGATTCAATTTCGGTTTTCAGCTTAAAACTCCGATTCGGTTTTGATCTCAAAAGAACCGATTTTCTTTGGGTTTCTGCCGTAACGAACCGATTTTATTTCGGTTTTTGTCGTAAAGAACTGCTCTGATTTCGGTTTTGACCGTATAGAACCAGTTTTTATCTTTCGGTTTTTACCCTTAATCTGTCTCTGTCCTTGCTTTGAACCGGTTTGATTTCGGTTTTTAACTTTAAAAATTCCTTTCCAGTTTCGGTTTCTACTTGAGAAATCTGTCCGATTTCGGTTTCTTACCTTAATAACTCTGTCCGATTTCGGTTCTACCTTATAAGAACCGATCTGGTTTCGGTTTTATCCTTCGGTTTTTACCCTCAATCTGTCTCTGTCCTCCCCATATACACTTTTTTTTTCGGTTTTACCTCAGAAGAATCGGTTCTGTTTCGGTTTTTACATTAATTAACCGCTCAGGTTTCGGTTTTTACCCTTACGCATTCTGTCTCTCTCAATTAGATTCTCACTGGACGCCGCACACACTGATCTACCCGTTGAGGTCCGGTCTCCGAAACCCGGATCACACCGAAAACTTCATTTGACGCCGGAAACTTGTCGGATTCCGTCGCCTGCGGTGGTCTTGGGGAAGAGAGAGCCACAGAGAACTGTGGGTAAATCACGTTATTTTCGAAAATAAGTAAGGGCAGTACGGGCATACTGAAAGTTTCATTCAAACGGGACACTGGGTACGCAGACGACAAAACGATCCAGAACACCGCCTAGTACCATAGACGAAGACGATGCAGCAGCAGCAACAACAACCGCAAGCGACGACCCAGAACTCCACGCCGCCTCAGCCTCCCTCTGCGGGGTCCACCACGGTGGAGGCGCCGCCAAAACAGGTGGCGCAGGCGATGGAGCGGCTTTCTCAAGCCGGCCGCCTCATTGCGGACATAAGGCTTGGCGCCGACCGCCTCCTCGAAGCCCTGTTCGTGGCCGCTCAGCCTCACCAGAGCTCCAAGCCTCTCCACTTGTTTCTCAACGAGGACGCCTCCATGCGCCAGCACCTCGTCGACCTCCGCTCCGTCGGTACCTCCCCTCTCTCTCTCTCTCTCTAGGGCTTGATTCACAATAAGCTATCTCGCATTGAAAAATCCACAATTTTTTGAGGGGTTTAGTACTAATTTTTGTTAGGAAGGCAGCTTGAAGAATCTGGAGTTCTGAACGAGTCTCTGCGATCGCGGAGCAATTCTTGGGGACTACACATGCCTTTGGTTTGTCCCGACGGCGCCGTGGTAGCATATGCTTGGAAGCGGCAGCTCGCCGGCCAAGCTGGCGCGTCTGCGGTTGACAGGACCAGGTTGGTCTCAAGTTTCATAGAATTTGTCTTCCTGCTTGTTTACATTGCCTTTATATTTCCTGTACTTGAAAATTACATAAGTTTCTGATCCAAAAGTCTAGATTTTGATTAGTTTTCAGTGAAGAAAATATGGATCAACTACAAGTTTCGTAATTTCCTAACGGGTTTCGAATCTGGTTTATTGACGATTATATTCTTACTGGTTGTGTATTTTGTTGTATTGACCTATGAAGCCATTTATTGAATTCTGTTATTCAATGTTTTAGGCTAGCTCTCAAGGCCTTCACTGATCAGAAAAGGCGATTTTTTCCTCACCTTGATGATGCATCAAATGATCAGTGTAATGAATCAGCTTCGAAGAAGCAACGCATTTCCCAAGCACCGGCAGCACATAATCAAGAAGAGGTTCTAGATTGCAAAACGCTATCGGAGGTTTTAGTGCGTTTGGAAAAGGTTCCTAATTTGAAAGTTTCCACGTATGAACGATTGGATTGGTTGAAACGAGCATCTTCACTGCCAGAAAATGAGAGTTCCAGTGAAACATTAAAGGATCATAGTTATCACAGTTCAAGTAAGTTACGATCAGGTCCGCTTGATGTTGCGCCAGATAAGGTTGCTGTCATTGAGTTGCTGTTTCCTTCTACCTTCAGAGCTGTAGTTTCATTGCATCCTGCTGGTTCTATTGACCCAGATGCAGTGGCTTTCTTTTCCCCAGATGAGGTAATCTTGGTTACCGCAATGCATATTTTTCTTTAATCCTAAACTTCATTATATTTTATCAAAAACAAAACTTATTATATGTTTCATTTGATCAAACTTCATTCTATAACAGGGAGGCAGCTACATACATGCAAGAGGTTTTTCAATTTATCATGTCTATAAGCATATCACGGTAAAAGCTTTAATTGTCTATTCAAGTTTATTTTAGTCAAGTAATGGTCCTTTCTATTAAATGGCGTATCATTTCTTATTTCAGGAACATGCTGCTATTGCTTTGCAGTATTTCATTGGAGTTCGAGCTGAAACAGCTCTACATTGTCTTTTGGTACCATCTCTAGCATGTTCCTGTGAACTGATTGGTTTATTAAATTATATGCGTGCATCAGCTTGTACACATATTACGTTCTAACTTTCTGTATTCATTCTATAGCATTGGATCTGCAGCTATCAAACTCTCTTTACAAAAGTTTGCAGGTACAACCTTCTCACTTTATACCTCTGAAATCTTTTACTGGCTTTGAAGTTATTGATGTTACATTTTTGATGCAGCAAGTGTGGACGGCTGCTAGCAATGGACCAAAAATCAGCTCTACTGTTACCTCCAGTTTATCGTCCTTATCGGCAGCTCACCACATCGAATGTGTCATCAAGTTTAAATGTTTCCGGGGCTTACCATGTAGGTTGTTTCTCAGAGGAATTGTGATCTCCACTGTTGACAGGTAAAAACTGTCCATTATCTCAGATATGGAATTGGAAAGATAAGAAATTATAACACATCATTCAAAGAACTCCCACTAGAATGTTGAATTTTATGTCTTTTCTTAATTTGTTTGATAGCTACGGGGACATGAACTTTTCTGTTATGATGTTTTTGTATTATTTTAGGGAGATGGTTATAATCAAATTATCTGCACTATAATCTACATAATTTGCTAAAGCATAAGTTTTCAAATTTTTATTGCTGCTATCCGAGTACACAAATCATCTTATATGCGTTGTTTGCAAACTATGAAATCACTTAAATGGATTTTGTAGTGATATACAACTGTTTTTGGCGATTCCAAAGCTAGTATAGAGCATGACAAATTGGTGATGTAGGAAAAAAAGCAAAGGTAGAACCGTAGAAGTGATAAGAGAGAAGGAAGAGGAACTAGAATTGGGATAGGTTAGGAAAACTGAAATCAACCTTCCCAATCAGTTATTAGAAATATGGAACATCCCTTAAAGCAATTGCAAAATAATCTACTCCATAAAACTAATTACTAATTTCTCAAAAGTTTAAGTAAATAAAGAGAGAATTCAAATCAGTTAGTTTCTGAAATTTTAAATTAAACAATATTAAATATTTCGACTCTTGTGACAGTGCATAAAATGAACAAAAATTTTCTTGTTGGCTCCGTCGTCAATTGGTCTTAGCAAATTCTACAGCCATTTCATACTTCGTATGTGTTAGCTGTATTGGCACCTATGGACTGGTCTGACAGTTTGTGCTCTGTTGAATACGAATGATATGGTCGCATACAATGGACTTGTACTGACAGTTTTGTGATACATTGAATACTAGTAATATGGTCGCGTACTATGTAATTTACTATGAGGCTGCCTTATTCTCTTTTTTGGTTCATACTGTTTCAATCTTTATCTTGGGTCACTGATTTATTTGATCAAGAAAGTTATCATAAGAAATATGTTGATCACTAGTTAGAAATTGTACTCTCTTTTCTTTGTAACTGAATTGCCAATGCTGCCTTTCTTCCTTTTCCTTGTTATGGTTTGATTGTTTTGTTATCCATAGTAAATGATAGGTTATAGTTTTCTTATGTTTTTTCGAATATTGTGTTCTCGTAAAATTTTACTAGCATGCCCCATTCCTTTGGTTCAAGTGTTATTATCTTTTGTAGGCATAAGTCTGAGCTGTGCTATGGGAAATTGCCCGTCTGATGTTGCGATAGATTTGTTGGTAAAAAAAGATGTCCGCAATGCCCATACAAAATTCGTGGAAGTCTTTGTTGTAATTCCATATTAGGTTAAAAGGAAATTTGATATAGCTGTTGTGGGATTCATTGTTCAACTCGTAGCATGTAAACCGTTCACTTACGCTGTTTTATCATCGTTTTGAGTGCAATGCATGAAGCGCCCTCGGCTCTAACGTGATTGTAGTTTGACATTGAGATCAGATTGAAAGATTTCTGTTGTTAAGCAGGTAGCATGCGGAAACGGGATAAGAGGGTAAAAGGGATTAGGCAAATGGGCATCCTCAATTGCCTTGCTAATCAACTTCTCTTTGCCGTGTATGAAGTTAGCAGTGCTGTTCATTTGATGGCGTTTGTTGTCATGAGAGACTCGGTTAAATGGGACTATATAGATATAGTCCCCGTGTTTTTTTTGAAACGGCTTGTTAAGTCGTCTTGTGTACCGACGCGTGTGAGTACTTTGCCAAATGACGATCCCCTTAGTAACAGCAGCTGATCCACCAGGGGGTCAACGTGGTCAGTTGTCATCGTGGCGGTCGGAAAAGTTGGAGAACGCCTTCGATGATCCGAACGTCATTTGGGTAGTAACGAATTCGTGCACATAACACTGTTCGACAAAATGCATGAGTCAGAATCGGTAGTGCCTTTGTGTGCACTGCATCTATCGACAGTCGTGCATCATGGCTATAGCCCACCAACTAATCGATGATATACCATATTGAAAAATTTACGCGTTATTTCCGTCCAAAAAATTTACGTGTTATTCCCATCCAAAAAATTTACGGTCCTTGATGCATTGTAAGATTCATATGCATCAACGCCTACATGCCTCACACGCGTGAGCGACTGATAACGATTGAGCGACTGATAACGACTGATAAGAACAAACCAAACAAAGACATTGCCCACTGTGGAAAATGATAGAGTGAACAGGTGTCATGCAGCAACAATCGTGTCAGGAACTCACCTGCGTTGATTGGTCTTATTAGCACTAATCATGCTCACCACCGCCCCACATCTTTGGCTCTTTCAATCGATAATGGCCTCCACGTTACAGAGAGGGGCCCACGAGACAATGTGATCATCTTCCTCAATCTTAGGGACTGATTAAAACAATGTCCAATTTTAATAGTACGAATTGATAAATAATTTAAAATTTATTTAAAGTCCACAATAAATTGATAACCCAAAATTTTTGGGGACATCCCCAATTCCCATGAGCAAAATCTATAATTTCCACAAGGGCCCCACAAACATGAAGAGCTTGGTGGGCTCCATATGTTCTTAATTTTGTGATTGATAAGGCTGTTTTGACTTTTAATTTTTGTTGGGAAAACGAAGTTATTTGAAATGTTACGTATCATTCAATACTACATGTAATTTAATCATTATATTTGATTTTCAGAGTCATTTAAATTTTTTTTTTTCAGAGTCATTTATCGTGTCACTCAATACGAAAATTCCAAGTTTTTTCCGATCCAGATTTTAACGAGGCCACTTTAAAACCCTAATTCGAAAACAAGTTCTCTACTATGAGAAAAGTGGATTAAAATTTAGCTGAAACGTGGTTTATATGTTTTGTGCTCTCTAGAGTGAGGCTGAAATTCAATCTCAAGCCCAAAAGTTAAACATGTAGAATCTAGAACCATCATTTTTCCTTCCTTTTTAGTTTTCCTTTTTTCATTTTTCTATTAACGATCAATAAGTAGCTTTTTAGTGGCCTAATTGAACGCAGATTCCACTAACCAAATACAATTAACTAATCTTGTTTCAGCTAGCCTTCCACTTAATTTATTGGTTACCTCCCTCGATTGAATTAGATCTTGAAACCCATCTCAGCTATGTGGATCTATTTCTGAATTTTAAACTCAAACTTTTTTTTTCTTCTGCCTACTCCAATTTATTTTTGTCCCTTAATTCTCTTTTAATTATTTCAATCTAAAGACCGGAAATAAACACGAGTGTAAAGAAAAAGAAACGGGACGGGACGTGCAGTAATCACTTCCCTTGATCTGATCAAATCATACCTTATTCTAAAGCGAAGCAGTGTGACCTTGTGTGAATATATTTATTCCTTCCTGGCTTTCTAATTGTTAATAAGTCAACACTAAATTGTTTGGTGAGATTAGCAACCTAAATCAACTAGATTTATAATTGGCTTCCAAGAAGCTCCCTTTTCATCAACCTTAAACTGGTACAAATCATATATAATTTAGTCTCCAACCTACATCATACAAGTTAGATTTTAGGTTAATCCCTAGTGCCACTACCAAACCCTAAACCCTACTGTTTAACTTCAGCCTTTGCCAAAACACAACCATGAAAAATGTATAAGTCTTCATAAGACCTAAAACAATGCAAACATTTTCATGAAACTCGGATGTGGAATTTAAAGTACAAGATTAAGAGTTCTCAATCATAATTGCGCTCTATCTACAGCATTAGCGCGTAAAATCTTAAAAGCGGAATTTATCATAGCGTACACTTGAGATCTCTACCGAAATCTCCAACTCAAAACCAACAACACAAAACATATCGACATTTAATTCCCAAGCAGAGAACACAACATACTATCTACACCTAACAAAGGATGGAAAAACCACCTCTAGAAAGGAAAATGAAGCGAAACATGAAGTGACAAAAGTACCTCCTTTACCGACCATCAGCGGAAGTAAAAGACTCTGCAAAGCCAGTTGGCCTTGCCGGTATACTCCCCTTGCTGTCTTCCAGGTCCAGATAACTGGAGTCCTTTCCTTCTGCGTCCTGCCAACCCTTCACCATCTGGTTAAGCGGCAGGCTATAATCAATCCCAGAATACTCCTCATTCTCATCATCGAAAGGTTTCCATTTTTCAACAAGCGGGGACAAAACATTCACGGCATGGCCCATATCCGGTCTTTGGCTGGGTTCCCTTGCAGTGCAGTGCCCAGCGAGTTCTGCAATTATGGCGATGCTTTCAAATGTTTCTTCTTTTCTGTCAAGAGTTGGGTCAATAGCAGCCATGAGTTTCTCCTTATTCGATTTTATGTGCCAGAACCATGCAGCCAAGTATTGGCTTTCTTCAGGTCTATCCCCATCTAGTGCCATCATTCCAGTTAAGAGCTCCATTAACACAACCCCAAAACTGAAGACATCTGCTTTCGTTGTAATTTTTCCCGTCACTGAATCAATCAGCAAGTGAGGTGGAGTTAGCAGGATTGATCACAAGCATCAAAGGAAGATAACAGAAATTAAAAATGTAAAACTTTGAAAATCCTAGCAAAAGTACTATCAATCCGAAACATGCTGTGTGTAATGGTGTCAGCTTATAACATTTGACTCTGAAGAAATATACTAATTTTTTTTCGGTTACAAGATTTATACTAATTATATGAACATAAAATATTAATATTCAGTAATAAGTTGACAGGTCTCAGAAGGCTTACCAGCATACTCCGGTGCTAAATACCCAAAAGTCCCGGCAAGCCTGGTCACAACGGATTTTTCACCATCAGGAGCCAGTTTCACCAATCCAAAATCCGAAACTTTTGCTTTAAAATCATCACCAAGTAAGATATTTGATGATTTAAGATCTCTGTGTATGAAGCTTTTGTGAGCTAGATTGTGAAGATAATCCATCCCCCTAGCAACATCCAAGGCAATGTTTAGCCTCCTCTTCCAAGAGAGCGGCTCTAATTCGAATGTCTTCCAATGGAAAAGATGCCTGCTCAGAGCCCCTTGAGGCATATATTCGTAGACGAGAATTCTCTCATTTCCTTCAACGGAATAACCCAAAAGTGATACCAAATGACGGTGTCTGACCTTTGACAGAACTGCAATTTCGGCCTGGAATTCATCCAAGGCTTTGTTGCTAATCACACCAGCCTCCATTCTTTTCACTGCTATTTTTGTCCCGTCATCCAATTCTCCCTTATAAACCACCCCAAAGCCACCACGGCCTAGCTCATTTTCTGGGGCGAAATTATTTGTCACATTTCGAAGAACTTGAACTGATATGATGAGATTCCCAGCTTCAATGACATGAGACTCACCTATTCCACTACTGTTTCTACTTGCAGAGCTCCCTGTAACTGTAGAAGCGCTTCCATTGGTATTACTGGCAACAACAACCTTAACCATATTATCCGGATCAGATGGATCTCTCGGGTGAATTACAAGGGAACTTGAATTCTGGAATGCATCCCTTCTCTTCTTACAGCAGTATATAGATAAAGGAATTACAAGCAAAACAGCAATAGCAGCAACACTTGCAACCGGAGCTACAATAAAAACAGTGCTAGACCTTTTCGATCCTTTTTGTTGGTTTGGTTGAGAAGTACCGTTGACATGAGAACCCGAGCCTGTGGATGAGGAAGGGCTATCCTCTGGTGCAGCACCTGCCGCAGATGGATTACCATTAAACAAACGATTCCCACCAACGGCAACATTGACAGTGCTACTGAATTTCGGCAATGGAGGGGAAATATTGTTCCCACTAAGATCCAACTCAGTCAAGGATTTCAAGCTAGTCCAATTTTCAGGAACCGAACCCTGCAAATTGTTGTTCTGAAGCCTAATTTGCACAAGAGATTCTAACTTCGCAACCGAAGGACTCAATGTACCATTCAGATTATACTTAGGCAGATTAATAACAGACACCTTCCCATTGTTCCCACAACTCACTCCCAACCACGACCCGCACGGATCATTACCAGACCACTTAGAAGCAAGCGTTGAAGGGTAATTCAACCCGTCAAGGAACTCAATAAGCGCCATAACCTCCGCAGCGCAAGGAACCCCGGGAGTGGATTGACAGAACGCATTCGAATCAAAACTCGCATTGCGAGCTTTGAATTTCGGGATTGGACCCATCAAATCATTATTGTTCAAGTTCAAACTATCAAGTGCCAAATTAGCCAAACTATCAGGAACTAGACCAACAAATTGGTTTTGATTAAGATTAAGATCTTTCAAAGAAGTTAAATTACCAATGCTGTCCGGAATCACGCCGGAAAACTGATTCCCATGAAGCCACACGCTGTTGAGCTGCATCATTGTGGTCAGAACATCAATCGGACCACTCAATCCGCCGCCGGTCGGATTGTTCAACCAAAGAATCTGCAAATTAAGGCGGTTAAAGCTCGGCGGAATCCCGCCGGACAGTCCGTTGCCCGACAGTTGCAAAACCGTTAGGGACGACATGTTCCCGAGAAAATCGGGCATCGGACCGACCAGATTACAACTCATGCAACTAAGATTCTGCAACTGCGCCGAGTTCCCCAGCTGAGGATGGAAATTCCAGCCAGTCGTGGCATTCAAATTGTTGCCGTCCAACGCCAAAACCTCCAGAGAGTCGAGCCCTTCGAAGAAGTCGACGGGAATCGAAGTGAAGTCGTTGAAATCCAAGTAAGCAAACCGGAGCTTCGACAGCCCTTTGAGGGAAGGAAGGGGCCCACTAAAGTGGTTCCTCTGGAGGCCAATGTTTGTGAGCTCAGTGAGCTGGTTGAAGTTCTGGGGCAGAGGACCCTTCAGGCCAAGGTTCTGGACCTGAATCTGGGACACTCTCGAACCGGCGCAGAAGACGTGGGCCCACCTGGCCCCACATGGGTCGTCGCCATTTTCCGGCCACTTCAAGAGCTCTGGGTTTTCTAGGTTTTTTCTCAGCTGGTTGAGGATTGCTAGGTCGTTCGGGTCTGTGGCGCTCAGAGCAAATGAAGCTAGTGAGAGAAGGAGGAGGAGGAGTGAGAGAGCAAGCTTTGCAACAGCACTATGGTGTTCTTCCATGGCGGATCTGCAGCTTCAGAAGAAGCATTGAAGAAGAAAACCCAGAAAGCTGTGGAGAAGAAGCTTCATGCGAGCATCAACGGCGGTTCACTCACAGACTCCAAGTAGTTATTGGAAAATCTTGGAACCCAATTGACAAAAAAAGCGAAAGAATTCGGATATTTACTTGAAGACCACGACCAACAAAAGATCTGTTCACTGACAGACTCCAAGTAGTTATTGGAAAATATTGATTAAAAATGGAATTAAAAACCATAAAGGTTTAAGCATTGTTTTTAATTTTTTTTGCTTTTTCGAACGAAAATAAAGAAGCTTTGAGAGCAAGTTACAACCACCAAAGGCGGATCTTTATGAGAAATATTCAACTCCCAGAATCAAATATGAAAGATCGGAAATGTTGGATGCATGTCTTAATTAGGATTAATGTTTCGTTATTATGCATGTGTCATCCATATCGTGCAAGGACGTTGACGCACACCACACCTTCCTTCCAACTACCAGGGCGTTATTGTCCTTCAAACATATGCTCAATGCTAAGAGGAAGCGATGCCCGCACACTACTTTTCTCTTTATGCACATTCATGTTTATTTTTACGTTTAAATTGAATAAACTAAAAAAAAATTAAAATGCAGAAATAACACAAGAGTTGTGTTAAAGGAGAATAATTATGTGTAAAGATCATTTCCCTAGTTATGTAGTTTGTCTGTTCATGATTGATGTTATTTGTTAGATTGTAAAACTAATTATATATTTTACAAAAAAATTATCTAACTTTTTTTTTCCTTTCTCAATAGTATATAAAGCCTGCATTTAACAACTAGTACTACAATTTTATGTTCTTTTTCAAGCGTAAATGTGAGATTTGAAGTTCGATTTTCATTGATGACAAGTTCGATACTTAATTATGGCTAACTCACTGATGGCAAGTTTAATACCTAATTATGACTAGCTTATTGTCTCAAATTCAGTACCTAGAACTTATATTTAGAATAAGATAACTTAGCCACAACGTGCTACCTCAGATCTACCACAACAAAGTATTAAACTCGCCAAAAATAAATATTAACCCTAAATTCATATTCATGTCATGAGTTAGAACTTGAAACTACTCCAACCTAGAATAAACAAACTACTATTCGAACAAATATTAGTAGATGGATAATTTAACTAGTTAATTATAATTTGTAATTTTATAGCATGATATGTTAGGCTAAGAATAGTATCAGATTGTTTATCTTTATCATGTGAAACATTTTTTGTTAATTTTGCTTTCTGTATATTTGTTTTATGTTTGTGCTGTTGAGCCGACCGAATGTAAGTACACTTTAATATATGAATTAATAATCTAACCTATCAAACAAAATATTATCATAAGGACAATACTTTAATTTATGCTTAATTGATTTTGTCGCGAATATTTTGTGGTGGGTTTGGAGACTGAGACCGATCCCATGCATGGCTGCTTCTCATTCTGTGACCTGGATTTTGTCTGATAGAAATTAGAAATTGTTATGATTAGAAGCTACTCCACAGCTTCTGTCTGATACAAGCAACCTTTTTAACTTTTAATTTTTTATTTTCATTTTCTGTATGAATTTTTATTCGTCAGTTTTGTTTTTATTATTGTAGTGTCATTGCAAATGGATAAAGTCATTGCAAAAACTTGCGTATTGTGCTCAAAGTTGTAAAAGAAGGTATTTGTTGGTTTATTGACACGCATTGAATTCAGAGGAAGGGTCAAAAAGAAGAGAAGTCCAACTCCAATTATTTAGTGCCTAGAGTCTATATTATGGATTTATTTGGTAACATCACCCCTGCAAAATGTCATTTTGTAAATAAGTAAGTTTTATTGTCACTAATAATACGGTTAATGTTATTCCTCTTAATTTGTAAGTGAAAAGTCTTTGTTCAATTTCTTTAATCTAAATAGTGAATTCGATATTAAATTATGATTGACTCATTATGCGGCTCAGCTCAAATCTCCGCCTCACAATATCATTGTGTCAACAAAAAAATGTCTTGTAGATTTACTCCTCCCAAATTCCTATATATAAGTGGGATGCTCATAAAAAAACTATGGCGACAATATATAAGCAATTGTCAAAATCGGTGTAACTATTAAATAATCAAAGTAAATGGGATAATAGCTAGTCACATTCACAAACTCAACCGGAAATTTCAGATATTAGGTGGAAAAGCTTGATAAGTTATATGCAACTATATTATGATAAACTTTATAGGCTATGTAGGTTCACCAGCAATATCACCAATATTATCTCAATTTAACCACTTATCGCTAAGTGTTGAGTTTTATCACAAAAAACCTTGGTGATATTAGAGGTGGAAACTCGCATATATTAATTGTATTTTTTTTTTGGTCATATGACCAGTGTGAGATCTTATTTTCTAACACCCCCGTCAAACTCATGGTGGTAAACGACACGAATTTGTCAAACTGACGAACTGAAACTAGAACTTAACTAGCAAACTGCCCAACTTCAGGAAGTATGTTCGAGCCTGGTAACTCGGGCCTAGGAGGTATCAAGAGAATAGTTTGCTCTGATATCATGATAAACTTTGTAGGCCCATGCAGGTCCACCACAAATATCACCGATATTGTCCTAACTTAATAACCACCTATAGCTAGATGTTTGATTTTATCACAAAATGCCTAAGTGATATTAGGGGTGGAAACTCTTATATATTAATTGTATATTTTTTTTTATATAACCAATAAAAATCTTATTTTCTAATGTATTATAATTAGGCACTTCTAGCCATGTGGGATTAGTTTTAGTGTTCAACGAGTGACTCTCTTTTGAATGCATGTGGATAGTGATTCAACTTTTATATGATCGGGATTTGGAAGTTCTCATATATGTGATACAGGTGTTGATTTTTTTTTCTTTGAAAAATTTGTTCTATTAAATTGTAAATTTACCATAAATACATAATTAGATTACATTACAACAAATTATATCATACAAGTATTGACGGCAATATTATATATGAATGTATGTGATGTCTCCCTATTATTTGAGGCTCAATCTAGTACAAGAATAATGCATGGTTATTGGTTAATATTCTTCTAAATATATATAAAAACACATTCACGCATCAGTCTGCTAATAATCTAACTTGAAAAATATTTGGATTTTTATTTAGAAACATCTGTCCATCCAGGCCACTTAATCGATTTCTGTCTTAATTTTTCCGTCAAATATTTATTGAAAACTAGATGGTCCAAGTTTTCTATAAAATTATTATGTTTTTACATTCAACTGCCAACTCATAATCCATAGATGAATGAATCAATGACTCACGAAAAAAATCCAAGAACATCACGTGTACACAATTGAAGAATTTCACTTGAACTCACAATAACAACCAAAAATAAATAAAAATCACGAAATTATACAATACGTACATTAAGAAATCTGAGGTCTGAGATCAACTGTAAACATATTGACAAGAAAAAGTTTAACAATAGTGTGCAAACCACCAAATTAATTCTGTTAATTGTTTTAAAAAATTAATTAATTACATACGTACGTACATGTGAATGACAAAAGTAAAAACTGGAAGAAGAAGAAGAATGAAGTAAGTGGTGGCTCTTCAACTTTCTGCGTCGTGCGTTCAATCCTTATTTCCTCTCGTTAAAATAGTTAAGAGTAAAAATATCGTTTGTATTCAAAAGCTGGGAAGTCAAAAGCAAATAAAAGAATAATAGTATAGTTAAAGTAGTCAATAATAACTGTGATAATCCTGAAAATAGGGTTTAGAGACGCGGCCACGTATTTAACGATAATTGCGGAGATAAGCCTATGACAACGGTGGCAAAGGTACCACGCACGCACGCACCTAACTGTTCATCAGATCACTATAGTACTGACTAGAGAAGAAGAATTAATCACGAATTACTGCTGGGCACGACTTTTCCCCCAGATTTTTTTTTGGCTGCGGGCCTCTCCCCTGAGGATGTATAGGAATGGTGGCCACGTTCAACTACTTGATTAGCCTTAATCTATGACTTTGCCACGTAAATCCCGTGATCTTAAACAAATTAATATTAAAGCTTCTAATTAACTAAATGATCTGATGGCTAATACAACCAAAGAAACGGGAAAACAGTGAACAAAATGATGGCTTGTATCCTGATGCAATAATACGTATGCAGATTTCATGCCTTTTGTCTTTCTTGAAAGAAGTGCGCAAATCATAATTATGATGTTTTCCCACAAAATCAGTTATGTAGTAAAAATCTATTCAAATTAAGATGTTATCAGTTAATTCTTCATCTTAATTTTGTTTTTATTTGTTTTGTCACTTTTGTGTGTGGACTTTGTCACTTGGTACGTTATTTTATTTGTTTTTTGTACAAACGATATTTTATACTAAAATTTTCAATTGAACTATAGAGAGAGAATTCGAATTTAAATATAAAAAGAGAATCACATTGTTCTAACTAATCAACTTAATTAAGCTCACATTCTTCTACTTGTTTATATTCTCATCTTGGGATTTTAACTTTTACTAGTAGGCCTTTGATCTTTATAGTCACGAAAGTACACAATAATAGTACTACGCGCCATACTTTTTCACTGAATTTTGCTCACCGAATAATGTGTTTAGGTCTATAATTAAATAAATTTATATCCACAGTGAAAACTCTTTTCTTAATAATTCAAAACTGTTTTTCAATTTTTTTTGTTCAGGAGCAAATTGTTTTCCGTTATAGTTTTGTACATAATGAGTGGATTGTTTTTGAGAATTTTAGTATTCATGTCTTTGGAAATTACTGTACAAAATAGAAATTATGATCTATACGTATACTTTTGAAAATGAGGGGAGAAACTGTTTGCAAATCTTTTTAAGCTAATGATATCCTAACTAGGGGCAATAATTTAATCAAGTTGTATTTTTGCTAAACCTTTATCCATCTTTAATTTGTGGTTCAATTTGCTTAAGAATAGGTTTCAGCAAATCACCACGGGGTGGTTCAATGATTAGAACGAATTTCAGGGTCGTATTCCACACGGGTTGTCCTTGGTTCGATTTCTGGCACTGATAAATCACACGATGGTGGCCAGAAGAAAGCTGAAATGCCTCTGTAAATCTTTCTGACCCCCGAAAAGATAAAATCATGTGACTTGGCCACTAGTCCTTTTAAAAAAAAGAATGGGTTCCAGTAAAACAAACACAAGCTTAATCATATTATTAAAAGTTGAGCGAGTCACGTCAATACATCATGCAATTTTAGGAGCATGGAGATTGCGAAGAATGAGACACCATGTATGCGCAATGGTGGAGAATTTTTACAATATAATGCCAAAGATACTGTGATCCCTGACATTATTAATTAAAAATCCGTCAAAGTCAATTGGGCAACAGTTGGCTTTGTGCACTTGTGCACCACAATATAGGGACTGGCTACAGTGCTCGCAAGCATTGAATGCTCACACCAATCTCACTCTCATTTTCCTCCTCTCTCCTCTCTCTTCCCTCATTTTAATGGTGAGATCGGTGTAAGCATTCAATGCTTGCGAGCATTGTAGCCTACTCCCACAATATAATAAAGTGGAGACTGGAGTGCATATATATGTGGTAACGACTAACGATCGAGCAGTTTAATCCAATGCTCAAATAGTTAGATCTAAATTACATTGGGTTTAACATGCATATTAGGTTTTACTTTAAACATTCAATCTAAGTAAACTAACTAAGTTGGATTGAATTGAGCACTTAAAGGGAATGAATATTGGATTTAAAGAACCCAAATAGGGTTCTTTATATTTGAACATTGCTTGTAAATAAAGGAGGTTTTCTTCTCACAAAACCAGTCGCATAATTAAGATGTGTGAATAGTTAGTGTTCGACCAGTTAGTACGTGTAAAGTTGGTTGATCGTTTGATTGAGTTGAAAGTCCTACTACGAGCCTAATAAATGTATGCAGGAAAATTACTTGTCGTTAACTCCGGATGATGCATATACTATATTTGAGACAAGAATTAACTTAATCAAATCTTATAAAACTTTGACCAAAAAAAAAAAATTATAAAACAAGATGTTTATCTATATATATTTTGTTCGATGTGATCAGTATCCCGAACGTCTTCTTGTGTGATGGGTTTAAGTTAAGACTTTGATTAAGTTACATATCATGTTGTAGGGTTTCAACAATACTTGCACTAAACATTGAAGCTACTTCAAAAAATGGAACTTAGAGAAAGGATAAAACTCTCAATATATAGTCAGTAGTCTATCTAACTACTGCATATATTGCTCGGATATGAGTGATTTAAAAGAATTTTTCTGTCGGTAGGGAAAAGAAATTAGAGTGCACACATAAATCGTACCAGTTGCATTATTTTAGTTCCCTCATCAGTTAACAGTGTGAGTTGTGTGAGTGATTGACTGAGTGACACAATATTGAAATCAAAGTATTATTTATCAAATACAAATGTATATATATATATTTCAGTTTTGCTTTACTTTTTCAAAACGCAAACATTAAAATTATATTTCCAAGGATAGAGTCGTATAACAAAGAATAACGGGCTCTTGTCAAAAAATCTAACATAAAAACTCGTTCTTAAGAAATTTATCATGCAAATTGAAGATTTTAATAACCTCTCTTTACATGAAAATCATGGGAATGGCTACAGTGTTTGTGTGCACTCAATGCTATCACCAAATAATTTGAGATAAAAACTGGTTGGTAATTAGGTTGTAGGTTATCGATAATTCTTCCGTCCTTCTCCAGCCAATTCTTCCATCTTCCTCCCCCTTGCCTGAATCAAAACCTCACTCCTTTTCCCATGCCACCGTTCACAGATCCGACCAAATACCCCAGAGCAAGTGAAACTCCCAAACCCAAATACCACCACCTAATGAAGCAATTCGAGCCCACCCTCCCCAAATTCGTCATCGTCCTCGGCTTTGCCGTCGACTTGATTTTGGGTGGTGGGTGGTGGAATTGGGTGATGGTGAGTGGTGATGAAGATTAAATTGGATGGTCTGGGTAAAAATAACCAGGGTGGAGGAGCGGCAGATCGATGGTGGTGGTCTGGTGCTACGGCAGATCAATGGTGGTGGTTTGGTGCTACGGCAAATCGGCGGTGGTGGAATTGATGCTACGGTGGGCCGGTGTCGAAGAATTTATGCTGGTGGTGGATCCACACCCCACCTCATCCCCCCACTCGCATGGAAACCGTTCAGCCTTTGCCCTCTCCCTTCCCCTTCCATGCACAGCTACCAAGTCCGCCCCAAATCAAACCCAGATTTTGAATTCCCTATAAAAACACAAGAACTTCTAAAATTGGGACAAATTCTTTGCACCCTCTCTTGCACCCTTCTTATTTTTTTCCAGAACCACCTCCAATCGGCACACGAATGGTGCCAAGATGTTCCCGCAACTCGATTTGGTGACAGGAAAATAGGGAAGCAAAGGAGGAGAGACAGCGAGGGAGACGATGCTTGGCACCAACTGGTTAGCTGGTCTCTTACTGTTTTTTTCAAAATATTTTCTTTAACCGTTGGATGCATCTGACGGTTAAGATGATGTTAGTATTTGATGTTTGGAAGCATCCTAGCCAACTCCGAAAATCATATAGTAGAATTTTGTTTATGTTTTATTCACACAAGAAATGTTTGAAGCTCGTACCCGTTGGACCAATCATTATCCTCCCACAAACACACCGCCATAAAGGTGGGATCCATGTATCTACTTTAACCATCTTTTACTCTCTTTTTTTAAACTTTATAATATTCTTTTTTTAATTTAATTTGTCCCTAGGAAATTTTAATTTTCTAGTATTTGTGGGGTTACATATTCTTGCTCAATGATTCTATATAATTTGGTCAGGCCTGGCGGTGCAAAGGAAGCTTCTGATTGAGCAACAAAGATTTTGTAAACTACATCATATGATAATATGATAATAAAGTAAGACTTAATACACTTTTTTTAATTTGTCATATAAACTAAAATTTTAAGCGATTTGTCATATCAAATTTCAAAATAATTAATTTGTCATATCACCCTAATTCTGTTAAGCTTTATATTCAAGGCACATGACTTGTTTTCAAGGTTATTTTGGACTTTTCAACTCCCCACTCAATCCTCTTCAAATTATTTTAGACATTTCAAGGTTATTTCAAATATTTCAACTCCTATTTTTTAATGGACATGATTGACCACGTTGAATTCTCAAAACTTGTAATTAGTTAAACTTCATGTTAATAAACCAAATGTACTTTTTTAGTTGTTCACCATAAATTTTTGAAACGAACATGGCATGGTTTTTTTTACTAGCCAAAAGTTCAAAAACAATTTATTCCCCCACACTAGGGGTACATATGTCTTTGTATAATAAATAAATAAATAAACTTGTGAAAAATGAGGTCAAAAGTTCAAAATAATCCTGAACACAAATCTATTTTGGATGGAAAACTTAACGGAGTTAGGGTGACAAATTAAAATTTCAGTTCATGTGACAAATTAAAAACTGTGTATAAGTTCATATGACATTTCAAAAAAAAATTCATTAAAGAATTTAAAAGAGCAGATTAACTGTCAACAACCGCATCATATGGTTTACAAAAGAAAACTTGCGTCCAAAGAGTAAAAACGTTTAATGTATTCCATTCACTCTCACCAATGCCCATTCTTCAAAGTACGTACTTTTTTATTAGCTTTTATAATGAAATTGAAAAGAGAAAAAAAATCTAGTAGATTTGAATACATAACCAAAAAAAACAAAAACAGAATGGAATACCATATTAATTTTTGTTACCTTTTACTTACTCTGAAAACAAAGTCGTTATTGTTACTTTGGTATACATTAAAATTTAGTAGTTGTCTGACAAGATATCTGAATCTAGTAGTTAAACTTCTTTGAGTTTAAACCGGTTCAAAATCTCCGACTCACATAGTTATTTGTTTACTAATTTTGTAGAGAGGTGTAGTAGAGTGGAATTGTACCTTCTTTCTTTCTCTTGATTTACCTCTCTCTTAATTATATGTTTTCTTCTCTAACATCTTAAAATATTGATTCATATATATAATGGATGAAAGTTGGAATAGGATAAAGTATAATGGAATTATAACAGGGCTTTTTTCAAAGAGAATAATTCCACATTATATCACTGACAAAAGGTTGTACCCTTTGTTAGGGTAACAATAAAATGACCAAGAAATATCCAAGAGCTAGATTTTGTTTTTTTTTTAGTATTGTTCTTTAGATTGACTGCCAGGTAGATTCTTTTGAGAATTGCAACAGAGACCAAAAACTACCAGTCTTTGCTCAATAATTTAAAAGATAAAGTCTCATCCAGATAACATTGTTCTGTAGTGTGAATAAAATACCCAGATTGCCTACCAGCAGAGAATGGCTGGCTGTCAAGTAGGAGAAAGTGATGTGTCTAGATGCCCATATAGGGTATAGCAGACACAAGGGGGAGAATTGGTTGGACCAAAATATAGAGCGTGGAGTGATTTGTGTGTGCGGTCAGACGGTCACGTAGTTAAAATGATCAGGCCTAAGAATTTTTGTCAAAAAAACAGAAGAATGCTCGTCAAGCAAGAATATTTACATATAATTTGATAATTTAATTATAAGAATCCGTTTAATCATCATTTTGTTTTTTGTTTTCCATTTTTTTTTGTTAGAGACAAGAAAAAAAGTATATGGAAGAAAGATGGAATCTAGAAGGATGAAGGAAGGTGGTTGAAGTGAGCTGGGAGGGGCAAATGAAGGTTATGAAAACAAAAACTTGAAAACGAAAACAACCCCAAATTGTTTTCAGTTTTAGATTTTTGGTTTACATTTCGTGTGTCATCCCATGGGAGAGGAACTAAAATCAGGCTAAGGTGGGCTATAACTCAGGATAAAGTTTGAAAAATTAAGAAATTAATACTAATTTCTAGACATCCCAAACCGTTTTGCATAAATTGGCCCAGCCTACTAAGAAGAAATTAGCTACCCCACCGTTCAAGATTCTTCCCTAATTGAAGCCAGTTAGCCACCCACCTCTCTATGGTTAATAAGTTGAAGCTTTCTAGGAAAGAAGGAAATTTACTTAGACGTTTGTAGGAAATAATGAAATATTAGCTCATTCTTATAAAAATTTCTAGTTCCGCCTTTGATCCTCCAATAAAAATTACTTTCACATTTTTCACATATTGTTCCTCTTTATATTACTAAAAAAATAATAATTAAAAACTTAAAACGAAATAGTTATGCAATCCACGCTTGATTGGTTTTCTTTCTTGAATTTGTTCGCGGAACCTGCCATGCACATAAGCAATGCATGCCTGTCTCATTTTTGCCTCTTGTTGTTATTGCATTGATTTAATAGATTCCCAGAATGTGTCTCCCAGTGTCACATGCCTAAAGTTCAACTTTTTTGATAAATCTTTATCTGGTTCTCTCCCTTATCCTCCAAATATTCGAGACCTGTCAAATCCCCAATCCCCAATTAGCAGGGAAACATACATATATGCATGGGACCATATTTGCTTACAATTATTCTTCAATTCATTGGGTCAAGCTTCAATATGTCGAATGATTTAAGATTTATTTAAAGTTTACCGCAAATTAATTTGAAACTATTGAATAGTACGTACCATCCAAGATTTTTTTCAATTCATTACCCTATAAGATTTTCATATGGATATGCAAAACGTATAGCTTCACCAGTAGAGTACATATTTACCTTCATATTCACAACTAGAGTTCGATTTTCGACCTTAAATCTTATGTTGAAAGTAAAAAATTTGATATGTCAAAATTAATGACAATTAAATTCATCACAATTTGTTGTTGAAACTTATGTCTCGCATTGAAAACCTTATGAAGTAAAATCCCCATTATACATACATACATATATATATATATATATATATATTTTTTTTTTTAAAGGGGACCAACTGGTGGCCAAATCACGACAGTCTAACATTTCAGGTGACGGGAAGGCTCACAGATGCATTTTAGCCTTCCCCTACCTACCATCGTGTGATTCACCAGCGCCATGAATCAAATCCAGGACAAGCCGTGTGGAATACGGACCTAAAATTCGCTCCAACCACTGGGCCACCCTTACGAAGTAAAATCCCCCTTATATTTAGTTCTACTACTAATTGCATCGAAACTTTTTGTATAAAATCTAGCACCTTTTGGATTGTAGATGTGGTTAAGTTGGGTTTGATCACACAGTTGGTAATCATTTTCTAGTATAATTCAATGGAAGTTAAGAATTTTGTAAGCCAATTATATGGAGCCACATGAAGGTTGGGGGCCATGACAACCTCCCGTCTACATGTAACTCCTCCCCTGAGTAGTAAACTACTGTTGAACCGTCTTTGAAACTTTAACACTTTTTAATATGTTTCATCTGAATAATTATGAAAAAAAAACAAAAACCAATGAAATAACAAATGTACCAAGTTGAATATTGATCAATTCCAACAACATCCAATTTTCACATTGTTGTTACCATCATCTTAAGTAACCTAACATCAATGTACAAATAAATGCCATTACCATCAGTACCAGAATTATACAGCTACAAGCACCACATATCACTAACTTCACAACTAGTCCTCACCAATATTACCACAGTGTCATTAGTACCACCATTTGCTAGGACCAGCACACAACGACATTGGTGCCTACCATCACAATTGCCTGCAACTTTCCCCACTATTAATTACTGATACAACTGCCACCATTGTTGTCCCGGCCCTCCTTCATAGCATCATAGCAACTATCGTCGTAGCTACTTAGTTTACATGGTATCTACGTATTTGGTAGAATTCACTATACCCCCCATTTTCTTGCACCATCCATCCTTATTGCTTCCTCCTTTTTCTATTTTATCAAAGAGGTATTTGTCGATTTGCTCCCGGAACTTGTATAGAGCTGTCAATTTCCCCTCTGAACTTTAATTTTAGCCTATTACTCCATAAACTTTTATAATTAGTCAATTTCCCCCCGACGTTAGATTTTGGAATTTTCCATTCATTTTGGTCACATAGATAGCACATAACAAATGTTCGAGGGCAATAAGGTAATTTTATCCCTAATGTGGACAGCATATTGCTCTTTTTTTTCTTCTTCTCTTCCGCTAGTTGACTGCGCACACTTTATGTTTGAATTAGCCATGAGAAGTATTGGCTTTGCGTCCAATTTACCAAAACAAAATTACCATTTTGGCTTTCATATAATTGTCATGTGTTGTCCACGTGACCAAGATGAATGAAAAATTGGATGAAAATTTTCAAAATCTAATGGTAGGGAGGAAATTGGTTGTTTATAAAAGTTCAAGGGGATAATCGACTAAAATTAAAGTTCAGAGGAGAAATTGACAGCTCTATACAAGTTGAGTGGGCAAATCGACAAATAGGCCCTTATCAAAAGCCCATTTTATTGAAAAAGCCCATCAAGCAAAATACCGGTTTAAAAGTGGTTTTGGTTCCTCAAGGATTGAGAATGAACTCCTCCTTAAAATACCTTGTAGCTTATTTATAGAACTTCATGTTTATGATCGGAATCGTTCATATTATATATCACTATGTAAAGTTACATGAACATTTTGAGTTATCATTTTCATATTACTCCTATATCATTCTCATACCTAAAATGTAAGTAAACATGCCCTAAAATGAAATCTAGGGCCAGATTATAAATGAAGGTGAAAAATACTGCGAAAGCTTTGGAAAGAAGGAATTCTTAGAAGAGAAGAGTTTAGCTCCTTAAGGTTAAGGAGGAGTTCCTCCTCAAAATACTTCGTGGCCAATTCACAGAACTTAGTGCTTATGATCAGAACCATTCATATTATAAATCAATCTGTAAAGATCATCTCTACAAAAAATCAATTAAAACCAAGATCGGAAGCGTTCTTTCCAAAGCTTTCGCAGTATTTTTCACCTTCATTTATAATCTGGCCCTAGATTTCATTTTAGGGCATGTTTACTTACATTTTAGGTATGAGAATGATATAGGAGTAATATGAAAACGGTAACTCAAAATGTTCATGTATCGGATAATCAAGTCCACCCGTGATAATGATACTTGAATGAAATTGAAAATGAAATACATATTTAAAACGTGAAATCCACTTGCTTTTTCATTTTTCGTATGTTTAGTAAACGCATAATATGTCATTAAAACGTAGCTAGATTTGAAATCAATCATCTCAACTTCGACACTTCCTTATGTTTGAAAATAAATTAAAAAGACTTATAACTCACTTGAGGGCCGTTTGATAATCATTTTATTTTCAATTTTTGTTTTCACTTATTTGAAAATTGAAAAGTAAATATATTGTTTGGTAACTACTTACAGTTTTCAGTTAAAATAAAAAAAATGAAAAGCACTTCTTTGAGTTTTCAAAATTTGACCTTTAGTTTTTACTTTTGGTTTTCAGTTTTTTTTTTTTAACTGAAAACTAAAAGTAGTTACTAAACAAGTTTTCAGTTTTTAAAAAAAATTGCAAAGTGAAAAGTGAAAACTAAAAACTAAAAACTGAAAACAAAATGGTTGAAACTGAAAACTGAAAGTAGTTACCAAACAAGTTTTCAGTTTTAAAAAAAATTGCAAAGTGAAAAGTGAAAACTAATAGGGTAAACTGCTGTTTGACCCCCTGAACTATCACCCTAGTTGAAATTGACCTCCTGAACTATTTTTTTGGTAAATTAACCTCTTAAACTTTTCTAAATTAGTAGATTTACCCCCTACCGCTAGATTCCATCCAATTTGCTGTTAATTCGTTAAAATGTCAACTAGAGCTACCAATTAAAATACGACACGTGCTAGTATTTGACAGCAAAGTGGATGAAATTTCCTTGAATCTAACGGTGAGGGGTTAATTGGCTGATTTCAAATAGTTCAGGGGATTAATTTACCAAAAAAATAGTTTAAGGGGTCAATTTCAACTGGAGTAATAGTTCAGGGGGTCAAACGACAATTTACCCAAACTAAAAACTAAAAACTAAAAACTGAAAACAAAATAGTTATCAAACGACTTCTTAGTTAAGAACATTTAGCTCGGGTACAATTTTGCCTTCCCCCTTCCAATATAGTTCGTATCCAACATAAAGAAAGAAATTTCTACAGTAGGTGCATGTATGCCATACATTCACCATCCAACGGTCAGATGTGAAGAGAAAATCATATCTGACCGTTGGATGATAAATGTATGACATATGTAACTAATCCCCATAAAGAATACGTGTTGTATGTAATTAGAAGTCCTAGTGTGCCTTGGTACCTTCTTGCGAGTATAACCATCTTTTACATCATTGGAGACCTCTCCCTCAAAATGTTGATATTTTTACTCCAACTACAGATTATTTATTCTTACGTCAAAGAGTTCATAAAGTAATAATGTACTCATGCCAAGAACAAAATTTTTTATTTAATTCTTGGCCTTAAAAACTCCACATACAGAAAATAAACAATTAAAATACACACACAAATAACAAAAATAGTTCATGATACAAGCCAGCTTAAACAGCAGATGTCATTGCTAACAAATACTTAAATGCAATAAAAACAATTGCCAAATTATCGGGCGAGGAGGCTCGAAGAACCTCCCATAGGGGCCGCAACGATTTGAGCCTCGGCCACCTGGAGCAAGCCGACTGCCACTTTCCTTGTCATATCCTCGACCGACACCTTCACTACATCCATCCTCATGCCAATGTCAGCGGCATACCTACTAGCACAGTAGACTCCAATGGCAGTTGCCGCCATCCCATAAACATTGGTTGTGACAAGACACAATGGCGTGGACAAAACGGCTGCAAGAGGTCCCCCTATGATGGAAACTGCTTGGCCACTTTGCCCGATCTTTCCTTGATCCAGAACAAGCAGCCCCGTTTTGCAGTAAATAGCAAAGTCTTCGCAATTGTTCTTGAATATGTTGTAGCAACCAAAGCCATTTACAAGCAGGTATTTTGCTCGATGGACCACCACATCGTCTGGGTCTGAGACTGCAAGGGTGCAGGTTCCGCCGCGTGCTTTTGCAATAAACAGAGCAGGGTTGACAGCATATTCAAAACGATACAAGACGCCACCTGCAAGAAAGCAGTTCAGGCATGAGGAGAGAACACCACTGCCCTCTTCCCGTGGAGTGCAAATTTGGCAGGGCTGTTGAGGTCGGGCTGGCCCTGAGCTAACCAAGAGAAGATCCAGCATTGTCCCCGTTCCTACTTCTTGTCCACGTCTGGTAAAATGAATGACTGTATCATTCCCAACATAGATGCCTGTTCTTTGCCATGCACGGAAAGGATATTTATCAAAACCGGAGAAAAATTATAACCAAGTGGTATTAACAAAATTAGAGACAACAGCAAAATTCATGACTAGAACCGCTTGGCTCCAAATGAGTTTTGCTTACCCTTGAAAAAGCAAATGGGTCCTCTTTAGGGTAAATCTTTACTTGTAAAGACACACAAAAGATACTGAGGAAACATATCAATGTTGAGAACAGAAAATAAGTGCAGAAGTCCTTGATGCACAGAACCATCCATGGCATGTCTTGAACTAAATTAATTAATCAAGATTTAGGTCAATGTTTTGATGAACGATTATCCCCTGGAGATAAAGCCCAACCAGGAGAAATTAAGGATCATCATTCATCACCCATAATCAGGACGAAAATCTAGAGAGCACTATCACCCAAAATGCTTACCCCGCCCACCCTCTCAAAATTTTTTTTTATAACTTTATCCTCCTACGAAAGTACCTAAAAGAACAAGAACTTTTTTACTTTTTAGGGTTCAGAGAAACACCATGGCAGTGCCACGGAGGCAGGTATTGAGATTTTAAGGTATTTAACAATATTAATGAATCAGCATCAGGAGTAAAGCGATTCAGAAAAGAAGTTGTGAGGGTAGGAAAACATGCGAGTAGGGTAAGCAGTTTAAGGGAATAATGCCACTCAAAAGCTACATACGGGATAAACAACCCTAATACAAGAACAAGTGTATATAGAGATGAATAGCAATCGGGTCCGAGGGTGATGGATTGGAAGGAAACATTGTAAGGAGCTATAGACTCTAGTCTCTAGAAAAAAGAACTTGTTCGCAGATGTCTCCACCTCCCCTGGGTAAACCACAGCTGCAATGTAACCGAAGAAACGAAAAGCCACTGGGTTAATTAGTGCATGACTTCGTAGCAATTACCGAATACTAAACTACTACATCAGCCATCAGGTATTGCACCTACTTCAGCCCATTAAGCAAACTCATCTAGAGTTATAACATTCCTCAAAATCAAGAAGCGGACGAAAGACGGTACACACTAGCTAACAACACGCTTGGCGCTACATCATAGCCATACCGGGGTAGATTATTGCAACCATACACGTATGAAATGTGAGCGATGAAGCACCGATTCTCGGGCTTTATTTGTCAAATTAAACTAAATGAATGTGGTTAAAACTCAAATGCCACATGATCAAATCATTATTTTGCAGTAAATATCTTAGAAAAAACTCATGGAGCTTAAAGTTCCCATCTTTCTCATAACTTTTAATCACACAAAAGTCTTACAAATTTATATCATCTTAATTCTTAATCCACCAATCATTGCATCAGAAGTCGAAAACGAGCAAGCTACTCTAACATCCAAACCATGTAATTTCTTAACCAAAAAAAACAAGGAAATTTGAAACAAAAAATCAATGGAAAAAAAAAAAAACATGGGAAGGGGAGAGAGAGAGAGAACCGTGATGGGCATAGATATAAGCAGTCCTCCAAGAGTAGATGTGATCCCCTGGCTTCAAGCTCCCCTTATCCACCCTGCATCATTACATTCCACAACACATGCGGATTTCAATTCCCATTCCTTCAAATTCCCAAAACCCCGAAGAAAAAAAATTAAAATTTCCTGCTTTCAAAAAAATAAAGGATCATACCTGTTGGAAAGCAGCCCCATTCTCTTCCGTTTGTTTTTTCTTTGCTGCTTCTTCTTCTTCTTCTGATTTCTGAGGGAAAAGGGGAGGAGTTGAATTCCTGGGGAATTTGATTCCTGAAAAGCGATTGGGGCGGTTAACGGGAAAAGGAAGGAGGGATAAAAAGCAACCGGGGACCGGGGTTCCTCCTTTTTCGAAAAGAGGGGAACGAAAAGAAAAGCTTACTCGTTAAGGATTAGTGGGGACAGCTGTGTCAGGATTTCCACGCGTCCGACGGGACAGCCTCCGCACAGTCTTCGGGTACAATGCCGACAGCGGCCCAGATATTTGCCCTTGCTAGTGGGGATGGGCGAAGTTCAGTGTTCAGCCCAAAATCTTGTATTTTTATCAACGGCCCAAATTCATGTTGTTTTATGCATGACTCTTTTCCATGCTAGGAAACTAAATTTTTTAAAATAAATTTATAAATTAAATAATATGGCAATAAAATAAGATTTTATGATTGAATGATTTTAGAAAAAAAATCAACCGTCAACTGTCACATCATTTGGTTTAAAAATTTTGGTCTCACATCAATTTTTCACTAGGAGAGCAAAGCTCGTTGTTTTATCAACGGCCTAAAATTATGTTTATCCATCTTCTAGAATAGCTAAAGTGTTTCTAATTGCACTGGTAGAAAAACTTAAAAGTGTTTTTGAATTATATAAATAAGCACTTTATGTAGAAGCATGTGAATTTTCTAATCTACTCTTACTGAGAAGCGATTCAAACTTTCCTAACTCAC
The DNA here is from genome assembly GCA_018257905.1 of Gillenia trifoliata. NCBI lineage: Eukaryota > Viridiplantae > Streptophyta > Magnoliopsida > Rosales > Rosaceae > Gillenia > Gillenia trifoliata. The sequence goes on along the minus strand of CM031084.1, from coordinate 25,522,828 downwards.
TTATGCTTAAGTAGTTTGTTTCATCCAAAGGACGTGTGCACAATTCTCTAAACATCTGTTTTTTGACATTTATGGAAAATAAATGAGAACAACTTATATGAAATGTGTTTACCTTTATATGGGTTCTAATTCAATAATATAATGACATGTGGTCAAAAATTTACACATAACATTATTTTATTGAAACAGATCGCAGAGTGACGCTCCAAGTAAGTTCTTGCCACAAATAAATACTATGTTCTCCTACAACTTTATTCTAAATGGGACTAAATAGATGGCAGTAGCTGAAACCGGTTACCAGGTTACAGATCCTGCCCATGGGTTACACTCATATAGTCCCAACGATAAGGTTCCTTAGGCCTCGCTTGGCAACTCGGATTGGACTGACTATTTCAGTTGGATAAGATAATCTGTCATCGGACAGTACTGACTAAATTAGTCTGGCGTTTGGTGCAGTATTTGACTAATATCAACTATTTATACTGTGTTGGGCTAGCCTAGGTGTGTGAAGAACACAATTTGTTCTTTGTACAAATTCACTCAAATTCTTATCAAATGCAAGAACTACAAAATGTTTGATCTTCGTAGGAGACAAAGTATGTAGGTAACCTTCAATTTGATTCAAGGTGCAACCACAACTCCTCCAAGCAAAGGTGTTCATCCAAGATGAGATTGAAGGCCCTCTTGGGTATTTAGCCTTTGCTCATGCAAAGAAGATTCTACAAAGGTATAAGATGCTACAACTTACTAATGTGATTTTGGGTTATGTCTTGGTTCACAACATTTAGGCTTCAAAAGTCATGAGCAAAATTTTGTTTTGGAGTACTAATATGCTAGCTAAGAGCCTTTAATTTGTTAATAGCATGCTTAAGTGTTGCTCAAATGAACTTGTAATTCAAATATTTTCCTTCAAGCTAGACCAAGAGAGTGAGAGGGACGTACCCGACTAATTATACGGAGGTTTTTGGGCGTATAAAAACCTCCGTATAATTAGTCGGGTGTGAGGAGTACTAAATAGTGGCCCCGGTTTAAATAGTCGGGCGATTATTTTAGTATGAAGCGCACCAAACACACAAGACCAGATTATTAGTACTATTCGGTGCGCTATACAACGTACCAAATGGGGCAATCTTAAAACCAGCTGATTTGACCTACATCGACGTTCATTAGGAGTTTAAACCTATAAAAACTCCTCCAAGTTCGTTCACAAAAAGGTAAGATATTACTCTCTTGTTTTGGGCCGTTTAATCCTTTTATCTTAGGCCCAAAGTCATGTATTTGTAAGCTTTATTAGGTTAGTTTCATGGCCCAAAATCCCATTCTAATCCATTTACATGAAATGGGTCCCTTTTCTAGTTCGTTTAGGTCCATTTTCTAGTTCGTTTACATGAAATGGTTACATATAAGTAACCATTTCTCCTCAACTGTCTGTCATATTTATTTTTTCTACACGAATAAATGACTATTTACATATAAAGGCCTCGTTTGGTACGCCGTATAGCGCACCGGATATTACTAATAATTCGGTCTCGAGTGTTTGGTGCGCTTCGTACTAAAATAGTCGCCCGACTATTTAAACCGGGCCCACCATTTAGTACCCCTCACATCCGACTAATTATACGCCCAAAAACCTCCATATAATTAGTCGGGTCCATCCCTCTCACTCTCTTGGTCTAGCTTGAAGGAAAATATTTGAATTACAAGTTCATTTGAGCAATACTTAAGCATGCTATTAACAAATTAAAGGCTCTTAGCTAACATATTAGTATTCAAAAACAAAACTTTGCTCATGACTTTTGAAGCCTAAATGTTGTGAACCAAGACACAACTCAAAATCACATTAGTAAGTTGTAGCATCTTATACCTTTGTAGAATCTTCTTTGCAGAATCTTCTTTGCATGAGCAAAGGCTAAATACCCAAGAGGGCCTTCAATCTCATCTTGGATGAACACCTTTGCTTGGAAGAGTTGTGGTTGCACCTTGAATCAAATTGAAGGTTACCTATACGTACTTCGTCTCCTACGAAGATCAAACCTTTCGTAGTTCTTGCATTTGATGAGGATTTGAGTGAGTTTGTATGAAGAACAAATTGTGTTCTTCACACACACTTAGGGCTGCCCAACACAGTATAAATAGTCCGATACTGCACCAAATGCCCGACTAATTTAGTCAGTACTGTCCAATGACAGATAATCCTATCCGACTGAAATAGTCAGTCCAGTCCGAGCTGCCAAACGAGGCCAAAGAGTCAAATATTTTCTATTTAAAAAAAGTTTCATATATGTTTTTCCCTTTAACACTCGCACATTGCGAAACCCCTTATCTTTTTTTTTTTTGGGTTAAATCACATTGGAGAAAATCGACTATAAACATATCATATCCTAATCCCTAGGAATTTGAAACCCTACCTTTAGTACTTCCACCATCCTTAAGAAAAGGAAAAGCTATAAAGTGTGATCCTTATGAACTCATGCATATATTTTTCCCAACACATTTCAAACATCTATTTAATAATCATTTCATTTTTTATTTAATTTATTTTTTCCAAAAATATACACATGCGAGAAAAGAGATAAAAAAGAGTAGAGAAATATTGATAGGAGGAACACGGAAGAAGTGTACATTGAATGGTACACAAAACGAAATCTGCAAATGCAAAATTGAAAGACAATTGCAAATTATTTTCACTTTCAAGCTTTTTGTTTCATATATTTTCTTTCATTTCTCCCTCCTCCCTCCCACATTCCTTCTTAATCTCTCTTATAAGTTATCTCCATTTATATCACAAAATCCAAAAACTCAAAATTCAAAACTAAAAATAAAATGGTAATCAAACATTGAACCCTACTATACGCATGCAACCATGAGTTGAAGTCGGATTGAGGTTACCAAGTGATGAGGTCCACAAGTGATTATGTTTCTCCAAAAGTATATACAGACGATGCATGCACGGTGAAGAACACGGTCGACAAATAATGGTGGGTTCACATTTACACCAACCCACACGTCATATCTTGAGAGGCATCAAACCACTCAGATTTTTATGTGATATTTGCATCCTTCGGAGTATTTCATACTCTGAGTATTTTAACTCTTAGATTTTTGTTTTAAAATATAAAAATTAAAATTTAACAGCTAAAAAATTTAAAATACAGAATGCTCCGGAGCACTCAAGAATTTTTAATGTGACACCTTGTCTTGCAGTCTCATAGAAAAATTCTCACTTTTTTTGTACGTCGAGATCCTGTCTGAGCATGCCATGCAATACATTTGAATCCGTCAAAAGCCACATGCAATAAAAGGACGAAATATATCGTAGCTTTCAATTGAACAATCAAGTTATATTTCATTTCGTATCTCTCACTTAAAGCCACACGCTTTATTTTTTGGACAAGCAACCATAGAGAAATTATTTTAACACGAACCGAATAAATACAAATGTGTTTTAAACTAAATTTAAAAACAGCTAAGTGAGAGAGAGGGAACGGCAGAGAGAGATAAGGGCTCAATGTATGAGAGAGTTTCTTGCTTCGCAAGTAATACAAACTTATGAAGATTTGATCTTCAAATCCTATTGAGGTTCTATTTTAAATTTACACAATCTCACCTAATTAATAATATTATATACAATAAAATGTGCTATATAAGTACATATATATGAGAAATTTGCACAACAATACAAATGTGCTATATAGGTACAAATGACAGGAAATTTGCACAACAATAAATGATATAAAACCCCTGCATAATTTTAGACGCGAGAGATCAGACAAACGATATAAATCCACAAGCTTTTTGAATGGAGGAGTTTTCTCATTAATTCTTTGCATATGTTCCCCCTCTTTTGTTGGCTATTTTTTAGCTCTCATGTACGGACAACTACTTGAAATCATGTTATGTCTGTGATTCATTACACAGAGAGCTATTATGTTTATCAAATTTGTACATGTACATACATTGATATTTTTTACTTTTCTAAATAATCATTTTTTTAAAGTTCATCACTGGGTTAATTGGTTTTGAATTGTGATGCAATTAACAAGATTAAAAAAAAAAATTTATATATCATGAATAATGTGTCAATATCATTGCAAACAATGTTAATGTATTTACATCTTATTTATATAGCATCAGCAATATTAATGATATATTTGGCGCTTTGGTTATTTAATAAAGACCATAGGTGATGCCTAACAGATTTATCTTCCCACCAAAAATTGTCTATTTTTTTGTTTGAGCTGAAATAACTATATGCCAACAACTATGTGCTTATTATAAGTTTCAATTGCTTCTCTAAATATCACCCTTTTTTAAAAGCACTTCTTCTTAAAAGCACTTATGTTAATAAAATGTTCTTACTAAAAGTGCTAGAACGCATTTACTATAAGTGCTTCGTGAAGAAACATTAGACATGTGTTTTTCGACATGGCAATTCTATAAGCTGAAAGCATTTTAAAGTTTTTTAACAAACTACGTAGTGCTTTTAGCTAGTTCAAACATGGCCTTAAAAATTTCCACACTCAGGTATCGACATCCCGCGCTACTTGCATTGAAGAACAGAGACGGAAACGCCGGGACAAGAAATTAGGCCACCGAAGCAAATGTTCCCCAATCAACTCCAGCCACGTTTTCCTAATCACGTTAATACACGAATCACAATGCGCGAAAATCTCAACCGTCAATCACCAGCGTCCAGCACATTCTTCCCTCCAGAATATTCTCATCACAAACCCAACCCAGCCAATCACACCTCGCCACCTCATCCCCTCAGGTCCCCTCTCCCCGCGGTCATCACCCCTAAACCGCATCGTCACGTGCAAAAATCCGACTTGGATCGTACACGTGTACCAGCCAGGTTCCAGAAATAGAAAGCCCCGAAAATACCAACCGTTAAATTCTCAGCCCACCCACAACTCGTCTCTGTTTGTTTCCTTATATCTGCAAGCTTCCCGAAATCCGATACGGAAGATTCCCGAAATCCGATTCGGAACCTAGAAATTCAATTCGTTTGCTCTCAGTCAAAACCCTTGCTCCTCTGCCATGGGAAGCCAAGGCCAAGCTTCGACCTCCTCCAACGCCTTCTCGTTCATATCGAAAGGGTGGAGGGAAGTGAAGCACTCGGCCGACGCGGATCTCCAATTGATGAAGCACCGGGCCAACGAGTTCAAGAACCTAGCGACGTCGTTCGACCGCGAGCTCGAGAACCTGTTCAAGTTCAACTCCGCGTCGTCGTCGGGGATTCGGTCGTCGGCGTCGCCGCCGGCGGAGATAGACTTCGTCAAGAAGCTGCAGCCGAAGCTGTCGGAGTTTCGGAGGGTGTACTCGTCGCCAGACTTCAGCAAGAAGGTTCTGGAGAAGTGGAGCCCCAGGTCGAGGATCCGGATCGATTTGTCGGCGATAAAGAATGCGCTGGTGTCAGAGGTGGAGGACAGGGATGGGGTTATGGAATTTAATAGGGGTATTAGGGGAAGGCCATTGAAGTTCAGTGAGTTTTGGGGCGAGTGGAAGGGAGAGGTTGAGGGGGAGGATGAGCAGAGACAGTCTAACAAGGACTGGGAACCAATTCGGGCGTTGAAGACGAGATTGAAAGAGTTCGAAAAGCGGGAATTTCTCGGTGGGTTTAAGAACAGTGAATTTGTGGAGAAATTCAAGTCCAGCTTGGTATGTTCTCTCCACCTTCATTTCGCAATTTGTTGCTTTCGGCTCTGAGTTTTCGTATCAATTAAATTTGTTAACTTTGTATTTTAATTCCAATCGATTTCTTTTATTTTTTTGGGGTTCTTTTTAGATTTTGATTGGCTACATGTATCAAAAACAAAATTTGAATCTTGACTGTAGTTTGTATTGGAATGACTTGATAGAATTGGGGTGGAAGTTGGTATTAGTGATACATATAGGTGGCTGTTGTGTCTTTGGTTAGTGAAAAGAAAACAGAAGTAAATGAAACTATTAAGCTCTAAATTTGATAGCCTCGTGCTTATTTTCCTTATCGATATCTTTGTGAGTTTATTGGGTTGCCTACATTAAATCGGGGCAGGGGACACTGAGAGACTACTGTGTTACGAAGGTCTCCTGCACCACATATGAAAAAACAAGTTTAGAGTTGAAACTACAAAAGATTTCTTATTTTTTGTGATCGTTTGGTCATAAGAAGGTATAGAATAAAATCCTTCATCAATGTTTCTTGATATGTGGTAATAAAGAGGTGCATGCATATTATTACAACTATTTTTTTTTTTTGCCTTCTGTTTTCAGAAATCAATTTACAAGGAGCCTGAGGAGTCAAAGGTTGGTATACATTCTGCATATTTTGCTTCTGTTGTCCTGTATTTTCTTTTGATTGGAAACTTTTGTATCATGTGTCTTTTTTGTTGGAATCTTTTGTTGTAATGTGTTACTGTACAGAACTCATATTTGGCATACTTATGTACACTATCTAATCTTTCACTGTCACGAGCTTCCAGAGGAATTTGTTTTTCTTGGATTTGTTCAAGGGTGGATGTATAAGTTGGGTACATGAAACAAACATTTGGCGATATCTGTAAATTTTGTGTATATTTGTTTATTCAACACATAGTTTTTGCATAAAATTCTTTAAATGTGTAAAAGGAAATCATAATATAGCCTTGATGCCAGGCCCTCCTAGTCCTCTCCTTTCTCTTGGTGCTGTCCTTTTTCTTCCATTGACTCACGACAAAGCTTGTTAATTTCTGTAACACAGTTTTAAGTGTAGCCAAATAATAGAAAAGGATGGGTTAGTACAGTTCCAACAAAGAATGGTTTATTTTTTTGTGGAGCCAAAACTTAACCAAAAAAAGATGAGAAGTTGAGATTTGTTGTTCTTGCAAACTGTGGTGTCCGTATTCCATAAACTGTCACATATTGGGCAAGGGTTTCTAATCATGTTAGCAAGAGAATACTAGACTTGGATTGTGTCTCAAATATTCTAAGACTCTCCGAGGCAAGCCACGGGCCTGGATTTTGATGATGCTCCTTATGAAACTGGTTTTGCTGTGCCTGTTTCTTTTCATAATATTTGAATCGTTAAATAGACATAACATAACACCAATTTAACTGTAATTAAGTGGGTAATGTGCTATTCTAATGTTCTCTTTGTATACATGATATAGGCAGTACCTCCATTGGATGTGACAGAACTTTTGGCATGTTTGGTTAGGCAATCTGAGCCTTTTCTGGATCAACTTGGTGTTAGGAGAAGTAAGTAATTCTTTAAGTTCTGTTTAAAGCTGTTACTGTATAAATTCTTGGGTGTATTTTTGTCCTTTTTTCTGCCAGGGAAAATTTCATGCTTTTATGAAGTAATTAGATGGGTAGTGAGACTTCAAGGGTTTTTTAAATATATTTTTTATTTATATTTATATTAATTTTGATACATACTGTATTTTATTTTAAACTTTTTGGTTAAGTTATGAAATTTATAATTCAAACCTTGTTTGGACTATTTCCAAGTATAAAACATATGATATCAATCATGGTATAAACACTCTTCTAAACTCATAGCGTCGATATCCCTATCATGAACATGAATCTATCTTGAAAAAGGATTCACTTGGGTGTGCTAACTTATTGAGTTGCCCCAGGATCATATCACTCTCTAACAACACCACCCACAAAAGAAAAATAAAGCAAAGAAAAGGAACCAATTGAAATGACGTGGTTGGTAGCTTGAATTTTACCTGTTGAGAAGGAATATAATTTCACATATCTTTATCTTCAATTTCATTTTCCAAGACTGCTGAACTTGTACGGTATTGGAAATGACTGCAGATGTGTGTGAGAAAATAGTGGAAAGCTTGTGCAGCAAAAACAAGAGCCAAGTTCTGCACTCACATTCTTCCGGAGAGTCATCTGTTCTAGACAGTGAGAATATAAATGATGAATTAGATTTAAGGATAGCCAGCGTCCTCCAAAGCACAGGGCATTCTTATGATGGTGGATTTTGGACAGATCATGCAAAGCATGACCCGCCAGACGGGAAAAGACATGTTGCTATTGTCACGACTGCTAGTCTTCCTTGGATGACAGGAACGGCAGTGAATCCACTGTTTCGTGCTGCATATCTTGCAGGGTCTGCAAAACAGAATGTTACATTATTAGTTCCATGGCTTTGTAAATCAGATCAAGAACTTGTATATCCTAGCAACATCACTTTTACTTCACCAGAAGAGCAGGAAATTTATATCCGTAACTGGCTTGAGGAAAGGATTGGCTTTAAAGCTGACTTTAAGATATCATTTTATCCAGGAAAGGTAATTATCTGGGTGACTCTGACGGTGCAAATGACTTTTCATTTGTATCAAATTATGGTTGCTAATTGATATCTGATCTTGCTATATATTAGTTTTCAAGAGAAAGGCGAAGCATTTTACCAGCTGGGGACACTTCTCAGTTTATTCCATCCAAGGATGCTGACATTGCTATCCTGGAAGAACCGGAACACTTGAATTGGTATCATCATGGTAAGCGTTGGACCGATAAATTTAACCATGTTGTTGGTGTTGTTCACACAAATTACTTGGAATATATCAAGAGGGAGAAGAATGGTGCTCTCCAAGCCTTCTTTGTGAAGCACATAAACAATTGGGTCACAAGAGCATACTGCAACAAGGTATTAGTCAATTCATTGAGTATCTGATGATCGTGTGCAATTCTTTTTTGAATGTGCCGTATCACAGTTTCTGCTGACACTATTAGGGACTGATGGGTTCAGAAAGATATTTTAGACCTAGGTATGCTTTTCTCGATTCGAAAACTAAATTGTTAATGATTTTTCTCCAGGTTCTTCGCCTTTCCTCTGCCACACAGGATTTACCTAAGTCTGTGATTTGCAATGTCCACGGTGTGAATCCCAAGTTCTTGAGAATTGGAGAAAAGGTGGCTGCAGAAAGGGAACTTGGACAGGAAGCGTTCTCAAAAGGAGCATATTTCTTAGGCAAGATGGTCTGGGCAAAGGGATACCGTGAGCTCATAGATTTGTTGTCAAAGCACAAGAGTGACCTTGATGGCTTCAAGTTGGACGTGTATGGAAATGGAGAGGATGCCAATGAAGTTCAGAGTACAGCTAAAAGCTTGGATTTAAATCTCAACTTTCTGAAAGGAAGAGACCATGCAGATGATTCTCTTCACGGGTAAGGATCTTTTAGGAATTCACTGTACAAAAGCATATTCGCTTCTGTGCAGACTGTCGATTAGAAATAACATGCCATAAATGAATGGTTAAACTGTTCAATTTTACATTTTTTTTTGTTTCTTCCCCCTCTATTCATTTCTCCTGCTAATGATATTCTTTCCTTTGCTTGAAGGTACAAAGTCTTCATAAATCCCAGCGTTAGTGATGTGCTGTGCACGGCTACTGCTGAGGCACTTGCCATGGGAAAATTTGTAATTTGTGCGGATCACCCATCAAATGAGTTTTTCAGATCATTTCCTAATTGCTTGACCTACGAGACATCTGAGGAATTTGTTGCCAAAGTGAAGGAAGCAATGGAAAACGAACCTCAGCCCCTCACTCCGGAGCAAAGGTATCATCTTTCATGGGAAGCCGCAACCCAGAGGTTTATGGAGTATTCTGAGCTTGACAGAGTCCTGAACAAAGACAACGATGGTGCAAAATCAATCATGGGGAATCGAAAGAGGATCCCAAAGTCGGCATCAATGCCCGGCTTGACGAGTATGGTTGACGGAGGATTGGCATTTGCCCACTACTGTCTCACCGGTAATGAATTCCTTAGACTATGCACCGGAGCAATTCCCGGAACCCGAGACTATGACAAGCAACACTGTAAAGACCTTCGTCTCTTGCCTCCCCAGGTAGAAAATCCAATATATGGGTGGTAAGTAGTTTACCAGTCCAACTGTGTATAATACTAACACATGGTATTTTAGGACGCCGCAAGCAATGATGTAGGTAGAAAAAAGTTGTTGCTGTAGATGTATGCATTAATGGAGCATATATTTTGGTAGATATCCAGATCCAAGTTTTGCTTTGTTCTCTCGTATTTATCTGTAGAAAATAATTGTCAGTGTATAGCCAAGCCATGAAATTGTACTACGTTCTGCTGAACTGATGAGACACGAGCATATATTATAAAATAAGATAATTTGTTTCTTCAAATATTTCTTTCATAGATGTAAAATTACTTGCTTTTTTTGTTCAACAATTGTGGTATGTCGGATTTGAACTTAAGACCTTCTCTAATACAGTGGAGTCTGTGTGTTACTAAACCAGATTACGGTGCTGTAAAATTACTTTGATAGATGTCATTAACATCCCATCGTACTCTCCCATATTCATTTGTATTCGGATTATCAAATTTAGATCGTATTTGAATTATCAGATTGCCCGTCTTAATCCATATTCAGTTAATTATATCAAATCTAATTGGATTCAGATTAAAATTCGATCCCCTTTGGAGATGCAAATTGAGTTTGCCTTCCCATTTTCTGAGGCTCTTGTGGTAAATTTGTATTTTGACAACTTAGGTGACATTGTCTATCCATTTATCTTATCAAATTTTAGCCTACTCCAAAGGATGAGGTTGGATATTTTACCGACTATTATCATAAAGTGGTGTGATCCTAATTTATTCAAATGATGAGGAAAGTACACTAATACTAATGAGATTTTTCGTGTTTTCACAAAGCTCTATACGGTTTTCAAATTGTTTTTACAAAACCCTTTCAGTTAAAAGAATTGTTGATGTCATTAAAAAGTTTCTCCAATAACAAATTTACCCACAAAGATTGAATTACAGAAACACCGCTCTATTCGTATTTTCACATAATCCCTTCGTAAAGTAGAAAAAAAATTATGAAATTAAAAATTATATTCAAAAAGGACCTCGTTATTTGTATGTATATGGGGATATTACTAGCTAGAGCTAAAAATATTCTTTTTGCTCATGAATTACTGTTAAATAATGCTACTTCATTATTTTAGAGGTTATATGAAATGAAATCATGTTAAAACATTAGTGGGTCTTATTGTTATGTGTAAAACATAAATCGGAAGGGGCTGTGAAAAAACATTATAAGTCTCTGTGTTCATGTATTAATTATGCAGAAGAGAAAATTTACCATTTAAAAAAACTTTTTTTTTGATGACATTGACAATTTTTGGATGAAATATTAACCAAGGGGTTTCGTGAAAATATTTGGAAACCTCAGTGGGTGTTTGTATAATTTTTGAGACCTTGTGGGATTTCTGGAAATATAAAAAATCGCAAGAAGTGTTAGTGTTGATAACTCCAAGTCAAAACATGTAGAATCACTAAATTCATTTTTATGCAAAAGATTGTGTGGTTCCTAACTTGCCTCATGTTTTACAAACAAGGTATAGTTGTCTTGTGCGAAGGATGATATGCATGTAAGTTTACTTTGGTAGATGTACCTTTCTCGTGTAAATCTTTCTTCTCTTAAAAAGCAATATTGATAAGAACTTGTTGGATACCTATTTAATTGGAGATGCTCTTAATGTGCCATGTTTAACATGTGATTTCATGTAATCAATAATCTTTCTGATTTACAGTCTATCAGGAGACTATATGACCAGTTAAAAATGGTTGTATATGCTTTTGTGTTTTAATTTGTACGTGGGTTCCATGTGCAGCTTAACTATTAAACTGTACACTCAAGTGAATTGGACTTGAGTTTGGAATGATCAAATTAAATTAAAGATTAAAGTGACCCCTTGTTCTTCATGTGATCCCCATTTCCTTGCACTAAAAATAGTGACTCTTGGGCAGGAGGATCAGCTTAAAATTTATTCGAATATTAGTGATGAAACTGCTACTAGAATATTCGAGGGCATTTTGTGACCTCTATTTTGTTAATAATTAATATATATACATGTGTATATAAGCACATCCCAAATAATACTTGATATTGAATTAATCGTTCATGCTTTCAATAATCAAAAGCCATTTCAATTTTTGTTTATTTTTAAAATTTAAGGTTTTAAATCCTAAATCTAACATACTCTTATCTATTATTCTATTTATTCTCACTATTGATCTAACTGACTTCAGTGGCTTAAAAATGTCATTATCAACCTTCATTGCTAGTGTTATATCCTTTCACATTTAATTCATAATATTGTATGAGGATATGATGAATTTCGAACCAAACTCTGACATGTTATTCGGTCAAAACAACACAAAAGTGTTTTCATGTCCACAACATATGGTGGCAGCTTGTAGATCATCATGCTTCAAACCCTTTTTCTAATAGTGGAAAAGGCCTCCCACATCAGCACCACGTTATTGGTTCTTATGAATCTGACCTATTTCCGTGGTCGAATTAGTTTACCCTAAGTAACTTTATTTAATCTAATGACACTACTGTAGTATGTCATCTTTCCAAACTCCGATGTGGGTTTGAGCTATGGGATTGCAGTCGGTCGGTCCGTCAGTCAGTGCTTTTCTTCTACTAATTAATTAATAAGTTTTATATGTAAATGGGACAAAGAAGAACCATTTGATTTCATATTTAACTCTCTCTCTCTTTCTCTCTCTGCGCGCGCACTTCTGCAGCCTCCCCACATTGAACCGATTATTCCTCTGTCACAAACCCTGATGCGTGTGGAATGTTCAGCTTTCTTAATGTGGCCTTTTAGCTTTGGGATTGCAGCCACTTTAGCACTGCCTCCTCTGTTCAACTTTCTAGTGTTCTGGAGATATATATATATATATATATATGTTTTAAATCGGTATATGGATCATTAATTATATACGGTTAGGGTTTAGGTATATATATCTACTAATTATATACGGTTAGGTTGCTAATAAAGATTTTCCTGATGAGGATTAAGCATGCTCTTGATAAGTGGTGGAGCCATACGTTTTTAGCTAATACGTACCACACATCGTCTGGATTCATATTAAAAATTGAGCAAGTTGCATGAGGGAAAGGAATACAACAAAATAAAAATGAGATATAGTTAGGGCAGATTTATATGAAGTAGTACTTATAAGGAATCTTTTGGTATTGAATGAAGCACTTGAAATGGAAAAAAATTATGGTTCATATGTACCTGTTTGACATGCATGTTTATATATTGATTCAACATCAACTTCGATTTGTGGTGGTGATCGATTCCAATTGCAAATAACATTAATTAGTTACACAAGGCAGAAGGTTCTCTTGAATGTTGTTGAAAGGAGAATAAACTTTTTATTTTCTTTCTTCTTCTTTTTTTAATGTGATGAGTTGAGAAAGGGATTATTTAGTAGTTGCTTTGTTCTTCAATTAAAAAAAACACGAATTTGAATGACTTATGACTCGACTGTGTTTTAGCTTGATACGTACGTTTGATTTTCCTTATCAAGAGGAGAGCAAAAATTCAAACTTAGAAAAGTATATATAACACGATACCAGCAATTTGGTGCATTTCAGCGCTTGGTTATAGAACAAGCTTGGTGTACTTATAGAAAAGGCACCTAGTATTGTCTTATTGTATCATGATACACACCCTATGCACGCCTTGTATGAAGACCCGGATTATCCAACCCACGATGTATGGTTAACCTCAAGAAATTAAAACATGCAAGAAGGATATACTTCCGTTGGCCAAAAAAGAGATTGGGTGGTGGTTTGGTGTGTGGGGAGAGGGGTTGTAAACCTTGGTCACCGTCTAATCCCCTCCACTCTCGGAAGGAGACAACAGCACAACACCCACTAGTATGGGAGTGGGATACAACTCATGGTTCCCAATCCCAATATGATATGAAATTCTCCTCCATATATACATGGATGTAGTTTTAATGTTTGGAAGGTGATAAGTGGCTGTTTCTTGGTAGTTTAATCATCGGAACTGTTTAATTTTTTAGGTTACTTTTAATTTAGTCATGTGACAAACTTAGGGTTTTGATTAAATAATCAATTATCATCACATATTTTAGTAGTTAAACTACTTCCAATTTGGTTGATTTTTTGGCAAGAATATATTATTTTTGTAGGATGACTTCGAAATGAATGGAAAAGAGAAGGAAGGTAGAGGAGGAATTAATGTACCATGATTAAACCTGAATAAAAGGTTGTGGTATCTTAAGGAAAAGAATATGGCAATAATGAAATAGTGAGTGATAAAGTACTTAGTGCCCGTTTGAGGCTGATTTTTTGGAGCTGCTTCTGCTTTTTCAAAAAGTTTTGAACAACTCTGGTGTTTGGGTAAAGCTGTGGTTGGGAGAAATCTGCGGTGGGAAAAAAGAAGAATTAACCCTTCAGTTGAAAAACAGCATAAACGCTGCTTTCATTCCTGCGTTTGTGGTTTCTGGAGACTTCGAATTCGGCAGAGAACGAGAAAAGAGAGAAGGGGAGACAACTTCCTTAGGTCTCCATTCTCTTTCTTGATTTTAGAGTGTGTTTTTTTAATGATTTTTAGAGCGTTTTGATTAATTTAAAATATAATTTTAAAAATTAAGAAAAATGTCTCACTGTTCATATTATCTCTTTTAAGTTAAGTAAATTAATAGATATATGTAGTGAAATTTAGTTTCTTGTTGCCAAACAAACACTTTGAACATTATGTCTTTTTTTTTTGTTATTAAAAAACTGTTGATTGTATTCACAGCAGATTTAGTTTATCAAACGTCAGATTGATTTTTTTCACAACTGATTTTTCATACATCACTTCTAAAAGTGATTTTTTCTCATAGCACAGCAATGCCAAACTAAGCCTTAGCCAATTGAAGTTGATATTTTTGTTTTTTTTAATTTTGTGGAGGTCTTTTGTATTTATTTCTTGCTAAGTGTTTTTTTTTTGGGAACAATTAAACGCATTAGAAAGAGGATGCTAAGTTCAATTTGATTAATTATGAAATCGTCACATGGGTTTATACAAAAGTCAACTGTTATCTTTCTTTATTGTATGACAGTACTACTTAATTTTTTTTACACATTTTAAAAATAAAAAGACATAATGCTGGTATATGATAAGCATCCTAGGACCTCATCTCGTCACTACTCACTAGAACATATATAGATTCTGCCAAGTGTTTCATGTTCAAATAAAATGATCACGATGCGTGCCTTTGGTCACAAACTAGGGCAACGAAAAAACCAACGAAGAGACCATTGAGCCCACAATACGATATGTTAATGCTACATGGCATAAAGTTGTCAATGTAGTTATCACTTGAAAATATTGACCAATTTTTTTTAGGGTAATGGCAAGAGTATTTCTCTTGATTCTTCATATTGAGACTTTTGTTTCTTCTTCTCCCTCCCACCACCCTTCCAAATTCCAATCCTTCTTTTCTCCATATACCTTCCCTAGATCTCAAGCACAAAAAGTGAAAACAAAAAACGAAACAGTTATCAAACGTGCTCTGAATTTTTCAATTCAAAGAAGAACACCAGATACATAGCCCAAGGGAAGAGAAACACATTTTCTTCTTTCGCCTCTACTAAGGACTCTTGTTACAAAAGTTTTAATATGAAAAATGGGGAAAGATTGCTAATAGGTATTTTCCCTTTTAAATCCCACAGTTTCTTTGTGAAATTAGAACATGATCGAGTTGATCATTATACTCAACAAAATATAGAATACAAAAGTTGAGTATTTTCAACCAGATTACATGTTAGAGTGCCAAATATTTACACTTCCTCCCTTGATTTTGGGCCTTTTGGTGCCTGAGGATTAATCTTATTTTCTTGGGAACCAATGTTTGTTTCACCTACGGTGATTATAACATGGGCATCTTGATCACCATCCAAAAGTACAGGATTAATGCTTCCCCTGTGCAGCAATGGTGGCTTCTCTGGTGAAACAGTGGGCTCCACAGCTTTTTTGAAGTGTGCTAGTTCAGAAAGCTCATGAACTGACTTAGAAATTTTTTCTACCCCCTTGACAATCTCAACTAGTATTGAAGCAACTGTTGCAGCTGGCACAATTGCAAGTATGTCTGAATTTTCTAATGATGCAGCTTTGAGTGCAATTTTGAGGTCTTTGACTGCAGTTTTGGAGTTCTCCAAATGTTCAAAAGCATCTTTTGGTTCTTTCATGGTTTTGATTGCTATGGTTAATGCTTTTAGGGCTTTTCCAGCCTCAATACTCATTGTTCTGCAGGAGTCTTGAATTATCTGTAAAAATTCTGGTGGTACCTGCAAGGATGATACAATTAATTAATTAATTAATTAGTCAATTAAATTAAACTACTTAGGCAGATCAATTATACATTATATAAATTCATGTAACATGGTCATTTTCCTTTTATTAGAGTATGATGGTTCGATATATACTTGTACATCTGAGTTGATGTGGCCATTTAGAGTTTCAATCTGGTAAGCACATTGCTGGGCAAGGGCACCGATCTTCAAATACTGCTTCCATGGATGGCGAAACTTAAAACGGCCATGTCCTGGCTCCCATCTTGCAAAATTTGCCTATACCAATATACAATGTGACACAAATATGAGTACACCATATCTGGAAATTACAGGTTTGTACCCATATAAAAAATGGCTAGGTAAAGATATAAGTGGTTTCCATGCCGTGGTAAAATTTAGTGGCAGCAGGAAAGGAGTAAAAAGATGCTTTAGTACTCACCAAGGATTCTTCACTGCTTTTTGAGTTGAGGACACACTTATATCCTTGAAGAAATGATTCCTTATTTGTTGTGACCATGCCAGAATTGCCATCCTTAGGTAATGGAAAATATTCACCACCAAAACCTGTAATTAATTAGTTAATTAAATTGCTTATTCTTATCTTTGAACATGTTGAACAAAACTAAAGAAGCTAGAACTAATTAATTAATACATAATTTAGTTTACCTTCTAGGTAGTTTGCAAGCTTTTCTATATTGGAAGCTATCAGCTTGTGCAGATCTTCACCAGCCCATACTGGACAAACAAAAGCTGATATGATCATGCAGGTTCCTCCACCTATTACAATTGTTAAGAGTCTCTCATGGGCCATCTCCAAGATCCCTTCAACACGATACCCCGAGACGGTTACCATGCTAAATGTCAATATGAATATCAACACCCCATAGTCATATCTCGCCTTGATCCGTGGGAAGAACCGTGAGAATGTAGATGCTGCAGCTGCAACCATAAAAAACACTTGCATGCATTAGTACAAGCAATACAGTCTTTTATATAGAAACAGCCTACAATAGGAGAAAATTTCTTGCCAGATCATTTGTCATGTTAATTATGTTTGAGATAGTGAATTAGGGCCATTAATTAAGTGGGTCCATGTTGGTCATGTCAAATATCTGGCAAGAGAACGTTAACCCAACACACTATTTTTTCATGTACAAATATATATACCTAGTAGGAAGACAAAGATCCCAAGCACAATGGGTTCTCCTTTCACTCCAAAGAGACTAGCTATGTGATTAGCTCCAAGGCCAAGAGCACCAGCCAAGAATGTTGCAAAACCTCTATTTAAACCTTTGCTGAGGGTTGCACCTACACAGAAATAGAAAATAAGTACTTGATTTATTTGAACATGTTAAGTTGAATGAAACTTTATTGTATTCACTTTATTTGTAACTTACCTACAGTGAATTCAAACACTACTACCACGGTTAGCACCGCCCAGATTCCTGCAACCCCGATACCATCGAAAAGGGCTCTCCAGTAGTACAATATGGACACCAATGTAAGAGCCAAAGCCACTTTTAGAGAGTGAGTTACTCTCCTTGGGTCATCTTGTCCTAGCTTTATAATGCTCTTTACAACTTTGACAACCTTGGTACTCAACTTCCCTAGCAAGGCCTTGAGCCATCCCCGCAACCGCGCGAAAAACCTGACCTTCTCTTCCCCTGAAGTTGCTAACTCGGTGATCTCCATGTCTTCAGTTCAGGGACAAACTGTATTAAAAGGTTTGAAGAAAGACCTTGCCTAACAAGTTAAAATGTCCTATATTAAGAAAAATTAAGCTAATTAAAGCCTTTAGAAATATGGTTTTCCTTTTGTAGCTTCTAAGACTAGAAAGCGAGAAGGGTGTGGAAGAGAGAGATGGTTGGGCAAGAAAATGGAAGCAACATAGAAAAACCCGCAACTTTGATGGGTTGAATTCTCTCACTATTGGCCCTAATTTATAAGGCAAAGAGTTTGGTGTGAGTGAAGAATATTTTATGGGGTACACGTCTTTGTGTCCCTGGCATGAAGAGAGACAAAGATTTTGCTTGCAATTGAGAGAAAAGGGAGGGTTTTGAAAAGCGTGGGCTGACTAGGCTTTTACTTGGATCCGAGCTAATATTTAATACAAACTTCAGAGCATAATGTTAATTTATCCCACTTGTCAGACTAGAGGAATCAAGAGTACTTCAACCCACTAGTCACTCACAACTCTACGCTCACCACTACTATAAGGTTAAAAGTTTAAAACCCTTCAGCTTTTGATGATCAAGTGGGTAAGTGTGTATTCTATAGTTTCCATGAAAACTCTCTCTCTCTCACACATACACCAACTTTGAAACCCTAAATTTCCGTACGTAAAACGTGGTGGTGTGATCACTGTAAAGTCTGTGACATGCACTGTATCCCACTGTTCCGAGAGAGAGAGAGAGAGGATGGTCAGTTTGCTAACTCAGTTTTGAAGTTAATTAGCAGAACTTGTATGAATTGACTTTGAGTAGAATATGCTTTCACCATGCCACTAACCGCAGCAGCTTTATTTAATCAAGGTAAGACTTTCATCGTATATTGCTTTGTAATTATTTACTACGAAAGTAGTGGAAGAATGATGAAGCTATATATATATATATATATATATTTTTTTTTTGGACGAGATGAAGCTATATATATATATATATATGTATGTATGTATACATTCATGTGGTTTTAAACTGTAGGTAGTCAAAGAATCCATAGAGCCAATGACATTCACACATAAACCAGTAAAAGGTTTATATGTTTTTTGCAGCTCAGAACTATAAAATATGATGACTTGACCAGAAAAAAAAAAAAAAAAAACTATAAAAGAAGAAACCGTCACAAGGTTAACAGAGAAACAAAAGTGGAAAGGGATGCAGTATATAGTAAGGTGTATACTATACAGATTTTCAGTGCTGCGCACCGCTCATGTGCCCATGACCTACATATTAAATCCCAGCTAAACATTCAAGATCGCTTGTTTTCATAAAAAAGATTGGAAGGCTGACATTGAGCTTAGTCTGTTATGCACAAATCATGCGCAGAGCAGTATGCTCAAGAGAGAACAACTGGTATACTGTATATGCAACCAGACAAAAAAAAAGGTAGTTTACTGATTGGAATCCCATATGGTTATTTCATTTTTTGCTTGTTTCTTTTCCTTTGACCGGTGAGGTTTATGTTATTCTTAATTAATTATGAAAACTATTATTAGAACTTCAAAAATCTAATTATTCACTCTTCACAACAATATTTTTCTTTTTAAATATAAAAAGTTTAAAATGCACAATTAGATTATTGAACTGTCAATAACAATTCCTTTAATTATAACTTTTAGTTATGTTTTAATAAAATTTCTGTTGTACATACCGTCAAGGTTTCTTTAAGAAAAATAGTTCATATTAATATATCTGAGGAGATTTATCAAGTATTTCAATATATGCAAGTGAAGTGCTTAGGCAATGGGGAATTTGGGATGAAACGACAAATTAAGGTACGAATGAATATAGACCCAGTCAACATGCACAATTTTAGTAAAAACCCTTTTCAACTTTTTTTTATCTATTTTGCCCTCCATTAACCTATAAGAATTAATTAAAATTCTTAAATTATGCATTCTTCTTTTTCCTAATATGAATTTTAAATTATTAACAATGATAGTTACCTCTTACTAAGATATTCAAACTCTTATTTTCATATAAAAAAAATTAGAGTGTACGTGTGAAAAAAAAAATACTTAGCATCCTTATCAACCTATAATAAAGGTACAAAATATTGAATATTGTTATCTACTTGTAGAACTTCTCTACCTATGACAAAAATATTTAATATCATTATTATTTACCTATGATAAAGATTCTAGTAATTTGACGCTACTATCTATGTATGAAAAATATTTAGCACCATTATCTACCTATAACAAAGATACAAAAATTAAACATCGTTGTCTACTTTTAGTATTTATTTCCTTATAATAAAAATAAAATCGAGAAAAACTTCATCAAAAATATAATATTATGTTACAAATGTCATAAAACAAGAGTAAAATTTAAAGAGTTAGACAAAATTTAATAGCAAAGATAATACAATCATTAAAAAGATAGTCAAAGGATTAATATAAACAATTTCAAAAATTTTGAATTTTTCCTAAAATATGCTAAGGAGTTGATTTTTTATTAAAATATTAATATGTTATCCAACAAACGTTAGTGTGTGCCTTCAGTAACTGTGTGGATGCATCACGTTGGGGTCACAGTGACAACATGGTGACAAAGAACAAAAGGAGAAAAGCTAAAAGAAGGATAAATTTTTCAATGTTCGGTTTTTAACTAAGTACTTTATATGTCATAATATAAGTGGAGAGATAAAAAAATATATATTATTTTCTCTACTTGTATTATGCCATGTGAATAACTTTTTGAAAACCGAATACTTAAAAAATCTCTTTGTTTCTTAAACCTAGAAGTTAGACCGAAAGGCATCGATCGGGTCATGTTTTGGAAGTTGATCAATTTTTTTCTTTTCCTTTTTCTAATATACAGTTAGAAACGAAATGAATATTTAATCCATTTGGAAGTTGCTGCTTAGAACCTCAACCCTATCGATCTGTACATTCATATCTCGATTTCTTACATATGAAGCATGTAGTTGTACGTGTAATTATCCTGATTATTATTCACAACCGTCTCTAAGACTCATAAAAAATTGCTCATATATAAAACTGATAATGTCAGCAACCACTACTTTAATTAGTAGAATCTGACTCAATCCATATAGGTCTTTCTTTTTAATCTACCTAATTTTTAGAAAATAGCATATACCATATTTAAGATTTCCAAATGTGGAGGCATGGTACCAAAGAAGGAACGGTGCATTTTTGCTACCCATATTCTCTCTTCTGTAGCATACACATATAGCCATCCAAGCTCCCTTCTCCACCCACTCTGCCGACGATCATCTGTCTTCCTTGCCGCCGGCGACTATCACTTGTGTCTTAACAAAACTAATCCAAGATCCCAAATTGAAATTCAATTTAAATGTTGGATCCAAAAGTTTTGTATATAGTATCTTTCTTGGATTGTTTGGAGATCTCCGGTGGATTTGAAAAAAAAGGATGATGTTATTTGGAGAAGAAGACGAAGTGGGGGAGAAAAATGGACGGGAAGACGAAAAAGCAAACTAACAGTTATTTTCTGTGTCATTTTTTTTATTTTGATTTTTGAAGTTAAAAAGTATTTAATTTAAATTTTTTTTAAACTAACTCTAGTTAGTTGAGAGGACACATGGCAGGGTGTAAGTGTATGAGTAGCATACACGGGAGAATGTGGGTAGCAAAAATGCTCCCAAGAAGGCATGGCTGCTGTGTTGGCGTGAGTTTCCCTAATTTAGGAGATTTTATTTTATTTTGAAAATTTTTATTAGAACTTCAAAAATTTTATTGTACACTTCAAACTTTTTATATTAGAAAGAAAAATACATTTGTAAAGAGTGCACAATGAGAGATTTTTGGAGTGCCAATAAAAGTACTCTTTATTTTTATTATAATTCTACAGTGATTAGGTTTTAAATTGAATTGTAAAATCCTCTTGTAAATCCCTTTATTTACCTCTATTTTGGAGATGAATAATATATTAAAATTTTCATAAACTCTAGACTTAATTTTAATTAACATGGTATCAAAGTAGTTTATTCTTCTGACACATTTTAGGCCTGATTTACTATAGGCTTGAATTTGCTAAAGTTTGTGTGAATTTATGAACTGTATTTATCTACTTCATAAGGGGTCATGCATATATATGATTATATAGTAGGCTATACAAGCTAAGTTACAAAATTACAGAACCCTAATTTATAATAAGTCAACTAAGCTCAATTGGGATGGGCTCACTTTAACACTCCCTTCAAGTTGGCGCATAGATATCACCAATGCCTAATTTATCGAGTGAGCTATGAAAGACTCGTCTTGAAACAACTTTAGTAAGAATGTATGCCAGTTTATCTTCAAACTTTACGAACAATAAAGAAATTAACTTTGCATCTAATTTCTCCTTAATAAAATGTCGATCCACTTCAACATGCTTAGTTCGATCATGTTGAACCGATTGTGAGAAATATTAATTACACACTTATTATTACAATGCAGTTGCGTAGACCGTGGTTTGAATCCCAAATTATATAATACATTTTGAACCCTTAATAACTCACAAATATCATGTGACATACCTCGGTACCCAACCTCATCACAGAATCGAGCTACCACATTTTGTTTATTAATTCACCATGTAATCAGGTTACGTCCAACAAACGTGAATTAACCTAAAGTAGAGCATCTGTCCAGTATGGAACCTTCTCAATTTGCATCTATATATCCAGCCACATCTAGATGTCTATACATTGAAAAGATAAGCCCTTTACCAAGGGCAGACTTTTCACTATCTCAGTATGTGATCCACAACACTCCTATGATCAACACTAGAAGGTAGCATGCATAAATTGACTAACATCACTTATAACCTATGCAATATCTTGTCGTGTGAGCTAAGTAAATTAACCTTCCAACAAGGCATCGGTATTATTCCTTATTGGTCGATATATGATCATCTTACTAACACAATTTGAAATTCATCTCATTGGGTGTGTCAGCAAGTTTACAAGCAAGCATCACAGTCTCAGTTAACAATTTCATAACATATTTTCATTGAGAAAAGAATATGTTGGCGTTCGATTTTTGAGTTATCCTTGCGTCGATTCAAATCTTGGCGTTCATCGTCGGCCAACCGTTTCAGATCTCGGCCTTTGTTTCGTCGTCGAGTCATTTCAGATTCACCTATATCGATCGATTGATACCTTCCTCTTGCATCCCAAAATTCAAAACATGATAGAATATTTGTTCTTTGACGTGCTGGATTTGAAGAGAGAGATAGAGAACATAAACGATGCTTTTCCGGCAGGTGAGAGGAGCATCGACGGCGATGTGGTTTGAGTGGGTGGCTGTCGGGACTATTGATTTTTGTATTTCTTAATTTTTAGTTTTTAATTAATTTAAAAAATTAACGGTATTAACTTTGGAGTTAAGTTGAGTGACATGTGTCAAAATTTTAGACAGGAGACATGGAATCAGGGACAGCGGACCCGCAGTCCTAATGTGCTAGCTAGCTGACATATACATGCCACATCACTTCAGAAATCAACTTATTTATTTTTATTCGTTTTGCTTTTTATAATTAAAATCGATTTTTCCAAGAAAACAAATTCAAGCCTTTTTAGATTCTCATCTCCATTCCACTTATCTTCTCTCCCCTCCTCCCCCACCCTCCCAAACTCACAATCCTGCCGGCGACGTCGACGTCCACTACTCACCTCTAGTCACCGACGGCAGCCGAAGCACCAGCTTGCCCGCCCGCCCACCGCCATCAGCTACCATCACAACCTCAACGGAGAAATTTTCAGACACCCACATAGATAAACAATCAAATGGGGTTCTAGGGTTGAGATTCATTGAAAACCCACGAGCAAATTATGGGTTTCAGAAAATAAAAATTTAAAGAACATCAAAGTTCACCACCACAAGTAGATTTTGGGTCTGAAATTGATTTATCACAACACAGAGACCAAGGTGTTTCATGGGTTTTGATTGGTGGGTAGTATTTGGGTGGCATATGGACAGAGATTGGGAGAGAGATATGGTGGTAGGTATCGATGGAGAAGGAGATTGAGAGGTGGTGGTGACTGATGGGTTGCGAGTTGAGGTGGGCGGGCGGCTGGGGGTTTGGTTGCCACCAGTGACTAAAGGTGAGTGGTGGAGGAGTTGCCAGCGGTGGAATTGGGTGGTTAGGAGAGTGGGGGTAGAAGAGAAAGGGAGGGAGGAAGATAAGAAGTTGATAAGGCTAGAAGTTGATTTTTTGAAATAATCGATTTTAATTATTAAAAGAATAAAAATACAAAAGTTGATTCTTATGTTGCATGTACATCTCAGTTGCTACGTCAGATAGTTTAGAAATTCGGTTCATATAAATTGGTTTTCTTAGTATTACTCATTCTTTAATGTTTAGCAAATGTTAAATTCTCTTTTCTCAAGTATAAGTTTATAGAGTGACTATTCACAATATTAATTTAGAGAACTATATTAAAGACTATTGGATCAAGATTTTGTTGATTTTTTGCTAAAATTATTAGCTAATGTTATTTTAAAGAGTCGTTTAGAGCACAAGCTGGAAATGAGTTTCAACCATTTTCAAACTAAATGGGGCCCTTTAGACCATGGTTAGAGATGTCCTTCTAGTATAGATAAACTTTCCAATTCTCCTAAAAGCTTCTCTTTGCATTTGGTTGGGTCCGGTTAGACTACTACTAGTACATTATGGCCAAATACAAGATTTCTTTCTGAAAAGGAGACATTTTAATTTCGTCATAGGGGCATTTTAATTTTGTATGTTGGAGTAGGCTACAGTGCTCGCAAGCATTGAATGCTCACACCGATCTCACCATTAAAAGGAGGGAGGAGAGAGGAGAGAGGGAGGGAAAGAGGGTGAGATATGTGTGAGCATTCAATGCTTGCAAGTACTGTAGCCAGTCCCTTATATGTTCCAACCCAAGTTTTTGTATTTTTACTTTTATGTTCTAAAGCTAAGAGTAAGATGCTAGCTACTTATGTAGTGTTCCTATGTGTACTTTACAAATCTTCTAGATATTTTCAAGTGTGGTGTGTCTGTAAGCCTTTTTGTATTTCTTCATCATCTTTAATTAGTCACGTCAATGTGTTGTGATTACTCAAAATTAACAAAAGAATACAAAACCCAAACTGGAGACAATATTCCTTTCACTTTTTATTCTCTGTACCCTAGATTTTGCCAAAATTTTAAGCAACTTGCAGAGGAGGTACAGAGGCGCATCACCAACTTGATAGGACCTTCACTGAGGGAAACAGCAAGGCAATCCAAATGCTTGAAGTACTTGTATATATGCATGCCTTATCCACTATATCTGTATCCTTTTTTGGTACTACCATTCGTACATAGTTTTGGAAATCATCTAATGGTTTAAAATTCACGATGAAATGGAGCTGAATTTTCGTTATTTTTGTTGTACTTGTTTTGATTGCGATTGCTGAAGTGTTGATAGCTTCACATACTGCTGGACAGTTAGAATATATGTGAATTTTGATTTAAGATTATTGTCTTGAGCCTGTCTATTTTGTGCTTCATTCCTTTCGTGGAACCTTATTCGATCAAAGGTGCATTGTCACCATTGTCTCTAATTTAGTTTTAGAAATTTGGATTACAATATATGTGCACGTACCTTTCTAAGTTCTATTCAAAATGGTAAGTATTTTCTCAGCATATAGCATTGCTCAAAAAGAGAAATTATGGATACAGTTCAGTAGTTAGATTAAACAAACATTTGATAGGCTCTTGTTAATTTCACAGAAAAAAAATATACTTGTAAACAAAAATTTTTGTTTAGTTTCCCTAAATTTCAATTTCAATTTTTAAAGCTAAGGTCTCCTTAATCGAAGTGATCAACTGACTCCAACTAATTGAATAAGACATTTCTAAAGTTTTGTTTTCTTCAACTGCCATAAATTTATGATTTAGGGTTCATCCATGCATGAGGGGAAAGAAAAAATAATAAGACTAATAGAGATACATAAAGATGCTTGTGTTTGTGGGAGAAAGTAATACACAATTTAATTTTTTTGTTTTTGTATATTGTTAGAGAAAAATTAAAAATGAATATAATAGTTATAGGCTCCACTTAACCAATGAATAAATCATATATATAAACTAAAAACTTCTTAATAATTTTTTGGGTTAAGTCATATATATAAAAACTAAAATCTAAATACCTTGATAAGTATTGAAGCGAGATTTCACTCTCACATTATTTATACAACTCTAAATCCCCAAACAGATCGCTTTTAACTAGACAAAGCTACCATTTAACTTGGCTAAAAGAGGTTAATTTGAGGATTCAGAACTTTAAATGACATGTCAGTAAAAATTAGCTTCAATATTTGTCTATACCATCACTTAACATTAATGTCATCATCAATTAACATTAGTGACGTCATCATTTAATATATATATATATAAGATACATGAATATATGAATATATATTAAATAAAATTTCATATTATAAGATACAAGAATATATATATTAGAGCATCTCTAACAATTGACTCTTTAAATACAAGTTTGTTGACCCACATGACAGCTTGAAAACTAAAATTTGTTGATTCACAGTTTTGCTTCAACACACTCCACAAACACACTCCACAAATCTTAGTAGCTTTTTTATTACTTTCCATAGTGTGATCTTTTTTTGCATATTTTATTTTTGGAAAAAAGTTGACAAAGACACATCATTTCTCTTCAACATGTCCGAGGGCTCGAACATGGTTATCTCAAAGGCGCGTTTGTCACGCATCCGACCAAAGTATGGGAATATCTCGCCCCCTTAAATGCACCCATACACGTCATCCGACAAGCTGACGTCACCACCAAGATCGTGCGGACCGCCTCAAGACACAACTAAAGGCCACCTACTAGGAATTACAGTCACTGTCAGCTTCAAATGACTGATCTACCCTTACTCCAACTCAATGATATGATCGAGGTTGCTCATTCTCCACTGCCTATAAATAGATTAAGAGGTCTTCAAGCTCTTTTTTTATTACAAGCGATATTATTAGTTTTGAAGAAGAGTACGATATTTCATTCATTGAAAAAAAGGCATTAAAAATAAATATCATGAAGAACTCGGCTCCAAAATGGTCATTGCAAACTAGATCTAAAAATTTTACAATAAAACATCATCAATCGTAAAGCATTAAGTAGACATCAAGTATTTATCCGAGCTCATTAGGAGCCGCAAGATTACACAGATAAAAAAACCGTTAAACCTTGTGGTACACAGAGATCATGTGAGAATTGTTGAGTTTCCGAGCATATTATTGGGATAAATTTAATTTGAACAATTAAATACGCAGCGGAAAAATTATAAATAAAATACAATATGTTATCCCAATTATATATCCGGTTGATTGTAATTGATAATGCAACAAATAAAGATGACGAAGAGATTAACTTACATGAATCCTTAGCCATGCACGTGCCTCTTTGTAGAATCATCCCTATACTTGCGATCTTCCTCTTCATGATTGATCACGTGAAACTCCCCACGTGTTGAGTCTCTAAGAGTATCCACATTGATAAACTAGCAATGGATGATGGAGTGATTGATTTAAAAATGCTAGCAATATTTGTCACTTGGATCAATGTGTTGGGCGGCACAAAAATGTTTGGGAGAAAATTGATTGCATTTGCATTAGGGACATATGAGAAAACACATGGTGTATTTATACACCACCCTTGCCGCACCTTATAGGGCTTTGATGTCATGGGCTTTGTCCCATGGGTCTAGCCCACTCACTTGCCCACTTTGGGTCTGTGACTTAAACCCTTTTGAATTAAATAAAGCACAAAGCTTGTTTAATTAAACCATGTCCAATAGGCTCAAATAATTAATCCAATATAATTAACAATTATTTATATCTAATCATCATTCTGGTTAATGTTGCTAGAACTACCATAGTTGTGTGACCTCTTAGGTTCTAACTAAAGCCAACAATGAAATTAATTAATTAATTAATTAACTCCACAAACTATGAGTGACACCTAGCAACATTTCATGGCTACCCGGATTAGTAGAAGTATAAGTGAACTAATCATGATACTTTTTCGAACCTTGATTGTAGTTATAATGCAATTCGGTTCTTGTATCATCCATATTCCGATTAAGATTTATGTGATATGTGTGAAGTCTAGACTTAGTGGTTTTTGGCTTCCCTTGTCAAACTTGTAATATTTTATCACACAAGCTCTTTAGATCATTTCTTATTAGATTAGACTTTAGGATACTTGGTATTGAAGTCTGAATCTTTGAAGAACAATGTGTGATTGGGTATGTTCAATCTCAAGTAAGGTTTGTGCATGCATATGCATTTCACGTGTAGATTTCTTATGCCTTTCTGACTAGTGAAACTGCCTAGTCAATGTGTGTATCTATTTTACACGAGAGCTGTCACGCAATTTAAGAAAACCCACATGGGCTTGTCTGACACTGTTTTTTCCAGAGTGAGTTTTTCACCATTGATCATTTCAGATTGCTTTTACATGTGACAAGTGTCTTTTGGGTGTTTCATGGTTTAATAGGGTTGAGAGAGCTCATTTGTTTTTTGGTGAGAAAAAATCAGATTTTCAAGAGAGTGCCTTAAGCTCCTAGAGCCTCCTCTCTGTGTTATTCTCAAACCCCAACTGCAAACTCATTTTTCGTGCATCAAATCTGTGTTAACCCGCACAAATCTTTTGAGAAAAAGTTTGCATTGTTCATGGTCTGAAAACTTGGTTTTTCCAAATCTTCATATAGACCTTAGTTTAGGATTCTCAGTTAGTTTCTTCCTTCAACTCTTTGACTGGAGATACTGACTTGTTATTATTTGAATCCACAGCTGCATTTCATTTTTACATCTTCACATCATTTGCATGGTTCATGCTTGGTTTTGGTGCCACAAGGTGATGAGCTCAATGAATGAAGCTGCCTTCTTGTGAAGACTGAAGACAACTCCAACTAGTGCAATATAAGGTTGCACAAAGGTACAAGTTGCTTTCAGAATAGGTCTAGGAATTGAGCTTGTTGTGGTTATCTTTGTATGAACCTTATTTTTCACTAGTGGACTGGACTCCTGGGAGTCCCCCGATTTTTTAACCCAGTTAGGGGTTTTTTCGGGCAACAAATTGTTGTGTGTTCTTTGGTATATCTTGCTTGCTTATATCACTGC
Source organism: Gillenia trifoliata (assembly GCA_018257905.1). Classification (NCBI taxonomy): domain Eukaryota; kingdom Viridiplantae; phylum Streptophyta; class Magnoliopsida; order Rosales; family Rosaceae; genus Gillenia; species Gillenia trifoliata. The sequence goes on along the minus strand of CM031084.1, from coordinate 25,493,861 downwards.
TAATGCTACATGCTCGTTTCATGTTATCTGACTTGTGAACAAGCTTCTGTGTATGATTGTTGTTATTAAACTTAATCTGGGTAGAGTCTGACTAGTTGTGTTATCTTGTCAATTAAGTTTAATTCATACTACTGTGTTTTCTGTTAGTAACAATCTTGTAACTAGTTGACTAGTTCTTCAAACTAGTCATTTGTACAAGAATTTGTGTTTACTGTAGGTTATTCCGCCTGGTATCAATTTCAATATGAAATTATGTCAAATCACATGTATATATCTATGATCACCATGATCTCATGTTGAAGTAGTTCTTATAAACATAGCTTGATCAATAGTTACTCTGGCCAGAGATTTTCGACATGGATCTTCAATTGCCTTTAAGGAATATCTCCTTTTATTGAACAATTAACAGAAGGCGATCGATTCCTTATTTCGCATTCATGTATCTCCATACTCATACATATAAACCTAAGTATCACATTATCGGGCCTTGCGAAGCAGTGAGGGCTTTGAGGTGAAATCAAAGTTCATGTCTATAAGCACAAGATACCAATGACGCCTCAGGTCTAAGAACTTTTTGCATACTACTCGAAGCTTTGTAACGTTTGACATGGTAACCATCCATATGTTTAAGCTTCTTGGGTGGTCAGTGTTCAGTGAACTTGTTCAACAGACAAGCATTTGTATTTCCACCACGTGTCCAACATACGTAGCATGAGACCATGCTAACCTTAATGCGATATACACCCGCCTTTCCGGATAGTCAATATCCAGTTGACTTTCCAAACGACTAGGAACTTTATTTAAGGACTAAGTGACTATGGAATACAAGTCTCTCTGCACTAACCTCGTTTAGGACATTGCTTCCATACTTTAAATCCTATGGACTCATTCATAGTATATTATCTCTATAATATAAAGCCAAACTCATGAATGAAATAATCTTGCCCAATTATTAATTAATTAAAATGGAGTTGTTACATAATATTCACTATTACGAAATTGGCTTTTAGGGCACAACTCCAACAAGAATACAAGAATAGAAATCTCAAATCATATATTGGGATAGGAAGTACGATGCCCATGGGTCTAATCCTATCACCTAATCACCGCCACGATCCCAGAACACCAAGTGAAGTAGATTCAACAAATCAAACAGCTCTACCCTTCACACATATATCCAAACGATATGTAGCACAACAAAACAAAAATTAAAATAAAACAACTCTCCTATAGAAAGCAATCAAACTAGCAAACTTGTCTAAAGAGAAATAAAAACAAAACTCTAAGACAATTCCTAGAAATTATTAAATAGATTCAAAATAAAAATGATAAAATCATGTGGCCGCTGCACATTCTTCGGAGATCCGAGAGCCATATCACCTCACCGGCTAAACCTATAGTGTCGTATTGGCTAAACACGATTCTGACGCAATCCAACATCTTTCATGGCTTCCAGCTTCAACCCCATATCGAAGGTGATAATTAAATCCAAAATCTTGTGCTTACTATATGTGTGAGCCAAAATATGATGACTATCACGACAACTACATCGTTTTACAGTAACAATTCTACACCAAAACAAAATAAACGTAAAGGAAAAGGGGAAAGAGACAAAATGATTGTCAAGAAGATTGTCGCACACTCCAAAGTCAAAGGCAGGGGCCAGCGGCAGATAATTTTTTCTTTGGTTTTCGCTCTAGAATGTTAGTTTGTTTCAAGAGGACTCCTAGACCTATCTTACCTTTTTTTCATGTACACATCATTCGCAAGTTTTCTTTATGCATTTGTTTTTCAAATTTCCAAACAATCAATAGCTCACGAGCATGCTTTCCGCTAGGGTTTAGGGTTTGGACCTGTTGCATTGCAGCTGTCGTGCAGCTCAAATCCATCCAAGATATATAATGTGCGATCCAGCACTAGTTCACACCTAACCTACAAATCCATGGGCCACCATTTTTGGAAAAGCTAGCTCAAGCTTTTTACTATCTTTTAAGAATTACCATAAATGGTTTCTGTTAGACCCTTTTAGACCAACTCTAATGGTGGCCTATGGCCAATAACAAATTTTGACCTTTGGCTTTTGGCCTTTGGTCAGAAATTGCCTTTTCTCTCCAATGGTGTGGCCTTTTTCCGTTAACTTTAAAAAAAATATATATATTTGTTTAAATTAACTTAGCTTAATTTTCTAAACAATTTGACTTTAAAATATTTAAATTCCGATAAAGTACGAAAAAATGCAATTTGGCCTTTTATATAAAGAAAAAAAAATGAAAGCATACAATTGCACAAACAATAACATAGGTTGATCATACAACATTTAAAATCAAACAATAATTAAAAACTCCCTAAACAAGTAATACTTCAAAGGATAATTAAAAACCAAACAATAATTAAAACTCCCCAAACAATAATTTAAAGAAAAAAATGAAATTTGGACGAGGAAAGGGAAGGAAAATGATTTTGTGTGGATGTATAACCAAATGAATGGGTATTTATAGGGTTTTATGGTGAAATTTATGCACAAATATTTGTTATTAATTATTTTAGCCGTTGGATTTTAATTTGGGCCGTTGGATGATTTTTTTTACCATTAGATTTGATATCATTTGATCACAGCCGTTGAATTACAAGTAAAAGTTAAAAAAAAAAAAAGTTTGAAATCTGACCGTTGGATCATCCAATGGTCGACTAATCACAACCGTTGATCTCCAACAGTAACATTATGGTGGCCGACAAGGTTGGCGCCAGCCGTGACGTCATCGTCCTTTTTGCCTGCGCCAGGCGCATGCGGCGCGTGCACGCGTCACCAGTCCTTTGCGTGTGTTGCACGCGCGGCTCGCCCACTCTCAGGGTGGGGCCCACATGTTTTGGCCGGGCCAATCCTTTGGCCAATTTTTGTTTTTTTTTTGTTGGGTTACCTTGGGCCTATTTGTTGCCCATTGTTGGAGAACCAAATGCAAAGGCCTATGGCCTAAAAATGTTAGCCTTTGGCCACCACTGGAGATTGCCTTATGTAAATTATTCTTCGTTGATATGTCATCTAAAAGGTGGATATCATGACAAATTTCGTATCGAATTCTTAGATTTGTTTTATGAGTGATGAAATAATTCCTGATATTTTAAGCATACGTCTATTTATCTATAGCGATGGTACCGTGGTAGTATTTTGAGTGGCTCTTGTGCTTTTTCTTCTCCATTGTTATTCAAACCACTAATCTCTTTGATTAAGACAACCATTAAAGCCAAAACAACCACCCGCAGCTTGTCTTACTCCTTATTTAGTGTTGCATTTTCCATGTACGTGCCTTTGTACTTGTTCTAAAGTGAAAAGGGACTTGGAAAGTTCATCACTTCCTCTGTTAATTGTTCCCTTTTAAAAAGTTTTTTTAAGCCTCATGCTTAAAAAGATCACTTAATTAAGGGACTCAAACTGTGCATATATACATCCATTGGAAAGTGAATCATTCGTGATGCATTTAACTGGAATTGAAGGTCGTCAAAGCGCTATCCAATACCAATTAATAGACCAGGAATATGGGGAAGGACATGCAAAGTGACAATTGGATTGAAGAGTTAGTACAGCGGCAATTGCATGATCAGAAACCTAATTGGCTTCCTCTAATTAACCTTATAAATTAATCTCCAATCACAGGCTGCTGCCCAAAGATATTTAATTAAACTTTTATAATATGCTTCAATGAGAAATTTTGAAGTTTTATGAAATTTAAGCTAACTTTGGTAGGAATGTTTTGCAAAAATTTGATTAATGAACTTAAAAAAATGACTAAATGCAATACATTTAAGACAATTATAAAACGACGTCTTTCAAGTCCTTTGCTTAGTATCTTTGTACATAGTACATATAGTGTTTGAGTAGTAGCTTTGTAGTCATTTTAGTTCATCATTAATAACTTTGTAGTGTATTTTAAACAATTGAATCCAAGATCTCTTAAAACTTTGAAAGTCTCTTATTCAAACATAGTATTAAGAAACACATTAATAAAAAATTTGAATCCTTGCTAAAGATTGATTAATGCTACAAGAAGTTTCTACACTATGCCTAGTGACACATCCCGATTTCGGACACGCCAGGTGTCGGGAAGTGCTGGCCGACACGCGTTAGGTGACGAAAGCCATTTAGAAAAATTGAAGAATAAATAAGGAAAATTGAATTAAATAAGGGTCAGAGTGCACGGAGTGTGCGGGCGGAAGAATAGTAATAAAATAATAAGTTCCAAACTGAGCAGCGGATACAAAATAATTACAAGAGTAGAGAACCCCTACATTGTCATACCACAGCGTCTCGATGTCACAAGCTCCAAGCCAACTAATCCTGGAGGGGCGCAAAACATAAAACGGTGAGTGGGTCAAAAAGCAAAGTTTGATAAAACCGTTGTTTCCAAAAGTTTACTAACCCCTCGCTGGAAAACAAGTATAGTTTTTGAAAACACGTCATACCCTCTGGCATGAACCTCAAAATACTATAAGAAAATACACGGGTACTCCCCGATAATGATTTACTGACATGCTCACCCATATGTAAACACACAAGTCCAAGTGGCTAAACCACAAGGAACATGCTAGGTATAAAAGTAATACGCTGAGTACTACAATGACGCGAGTCTAATGCTAAGTGCTGGTGCACAAAGTGCAGTCACACAAGTTCGAGTTGCCTAGTGCAACCTAGAACAAGCTAGTACCTACAATGGATCCAAAGCTGCGTAGCGGTACTGGTAGTGACTGCTCCAAACGTCAAGGCTAGTCCTGGGCACAAGACTGAGTACTAATACTTGGGGTGTTATACATCTACTGATGAGCAACAGTATAAAACATGTATGGCAATATAATACGAATGTTCTACCTCCAACAAACGTATATGATATGAATTATGCTAACAGTTTGAAGAAAGCATTGAAAAACCATACGCACATATACATTTATCAAAACAAAGACCCACTCACTCACCTGTAGGTAGCCGGGTCGTAGCCCCCCGGTCCTGGGTAGCCCCGGTAATCCTCTAGATAAGTCTCACCTATATGAGATATCAGTGTAATAATGATTAAACTCATAAAGGTTACTAAATAACTAATTAATTACACCTATCCCTTGTTTCTTCAACACGGAGGTCTAAAACACCTCGAAAAATATCATACATACTGCCCCTAGGTAGTACGCGTCGTCACGAGTCGCCTCGCGAAGACGGAATCGAAAAAGGAGTCCCCACGAGCCCCCACACGCGGATCAAATGCGGCAAGCCGCGGCTCCACGCGCGGCTCACGCGCAGCTCCACGCGCGGCTCAGCCGAGCCGGTCAGCGCCAGTCTGAACCGGTTTGCTGACGTCAGCAAGGCTGGTCTGAACCGGTTTGCTGACGTCAGCGCCGATCATCCCTGCCAAAACTCCGGTCGCCGGCGCTGGAATTTGGGAATTTTGGCCGGAATTTTTGGGTAATTTTTAAAGCTTCATAACTTCTTCAATTCAAGGCCAAATTGCACGATTCAAGTACCAAAATGAAGCTAGGAGTGAGGAGAATAATATTTTACCATTTTGGGGGCCAAAAACTGGCCAGAAGTGGCCGAAATTTCAAAGGGAAGCCACGGGTGCAAGGAGGCCGATTTGATTTCTTCGATTCTCTGCCAAACGCTGCCATCCAAGGCTTGAGCAAGGTTCCTGGGACTTCCAGGAACATAATGGTGATCAGTTTGATGTGATTTGGGATCGGGTTCACCAAGAAATGGCTGAGGTTTGAATTTCGGTTCGTCGGGAAATTTTCTGGGTTCTCTGGTTTTTGGGTTTTCCAGTGGCTGCAGGGTTTGGTTTGTGATAAAGAATGTCTGCAAATTCATTTGGCCAAGAAAAATGGCTCGAGGGAAGGGAGGAGAGGCACGGGGTGCCTATAGCAATTTGTGAGGTTTTTGCTTTGTGTTTGTGTGGTCTGCAGAGACCAAGAGAGAGAGGGCTCGGGACAAAAGTCAGGGACAAGAATCCAGGATTTGTGGGATAGGCCACATGGGCCTGCAGACATTTGGGCCCCAGCCCAACAACCCAAACTGTCCAAAATTAAAAATACGGGTAACGTCGGTAAACCAGCGCCCGTAAAATATTTGTTAGGACTCCGAACGACGTCCTGCTCGCGTCCACGCGTTCGTAACGACGAGCACGACAAGAAAATACAGAGGGAAGAGTCATACGAGTTACGACACAAAAGTCAACCGAAAGGTCAACCAAGGGCAAATTCGTCATTTCCCCCTTCCAGGAATAAAATAATTCTAATTTTCGAAACGGGCTGTAACACTAGTTTTCCGACACAGAAGAAGCTTGATGATGTTACAAGCATAGATACACTTACTTGAATTCGACCAAAAAAAAAAAAAAAATACACTTATTTGAAAGTTGGTGAGCAATGTAGGTTTACAGAATATGGATAATAATTGTAGGTAAGCATGATTGTTAGTCTGTCTCCGATCCAGGTGGGAAAAAAAAATCTCAGAATTTGAGTCTATTTTTTCTCAGGTTTTTATCACAAATAGTTCTTGAAATTGACCTAACTCATCATTTTGGTCCATCAATTTGAAAATCGATTAATTCTGTCCTTAAAATTAACCAAACACATTAATCTAGTCATTATCGTTCAATCCCGTTAAATTTTCTGTTTAATTTGCTGACGTGGAACGGAGCACACAACACCACTCATATATCCCACCACCAATTTCTTCTAGTTCACAAATGTGCTCCACCCAGTAATTGTTTAGAACCCAAATTTTATTTAAACACAAACTCATTCATGTTATGAGAACCAGCAACAATTCTACCTCTTGTGTCCATCTTCACTCTCAAAGCTCTGATCTTTTAGTCAGTCTGCCGCCCCCAAAACATCCACTTTTGCCCTTCACACCCCAACAAACCAAACTGTTGCTGGTTCACAAATGGATCTCCAGTCCTCAAAAACCTAGTAATCTCGAATTCGTACCTCGTCGTCCGATTGGGTCAGCGTCTTGGCGAAAGACACCGAATTTGCTATTGGCAGACTGTCCAAAGCTTACGGTGGATTTATCATTGTAGGAAACGTCGATGATAAAAAAATTTTCCAGTCACCAAAGAAGAAATTAAGTACAAGAGCTCAGCCCAGAAAAAAAAAAAAAAACGGAAGGGAAGAAGAAGAGAGAGACAGACGGAGAACTGAGAACCATTTTTAAAGAAGAAGAAACCACGAAGGAGAGATAAGATGAACTGAAAACCATTTTAGGAAGTCTCTGTTGGAATGGTACAGGCTAAACCGCAGTGAGATCCCTTGGAGAGAATAGTAAAAACAGAGGACCAAATCGAAGGATTACTCATCCGATTCGAAGAAGAAATCTGGCGCTGAGGATGGGGATTGATCAGAGCAGAGGGGGAAAGAGAGGGGGGCCTGCGATGGTTTTTTTTTCTTTTACCCACTTATTTTCTTCTTTTCATTTAGTTTTTTTTGGTTAAAAAAAATTTAGGAGGAGTGAGGCCTCTCACACTTATAGAAGGGTCTTAGCCCTTTTTTAGTTTTTATAGATCGCTCACCAAGAATGATTATTAGCAGCATAAGTCAAATTTAGACATTGATTTAGCGAAGAGAATGATCTTTATCAACTCAACCAACTCTCGTTGACTCTTTCCATTTAGTTTTGAATTTATAGTAAAGCTTTCTATTTAAAGTTGGTTAAAAATTGATTTTCTTTGTTAATTCACGTAGTGAGATATGAGTGGTGTTGCGGGCTCCACATCAGCAAACTAATTGAAAATTTAACGGAATTAAATGACATGGACTATATTGATGTGTATGGTCAATTTCAGGGACAAAATTGATTGATTTTCAAATTTAGGAACTAAAATGATGAGTTAGGTCATTTTCAGAAACCATTTCTTCTCCAAGGGGTGTATTTTGAGGGTGGGAAAAACAAGATTTTGGGATTTGGGGTGGATATTTGGGTCTTGTATTCACCCTGGGTGGACAAGATTTTGGGTGAAATGGAACCCATTGTGGTAGCAAACCCATGTGAAAAAATGTTCCACTAACGCGGGCTAATCCAGTGTGGCTTGGCACATGGTAGGATGAAAATATTCGGATGTGATTTCATGACCGTTACCATCCATCAGCTCTCGTGACGCTTGGGTTGTGATCTAGTGAGGCACGCCTCTTGGGTTACTTTTAAAATCCAATTTAATCAATTTTAACAGTAATAAAAGAGTTCCAACGACTCAAATTTAAATCCAACTGTCAAAATAATATCCAACGGTAAAATTTAAATCCATTTGTGTGTAATCCATAAAAATTCCAAAAAAACAAATTTTGAATTTGAATTTGAATTTTTACATCAAAACATTCGTAAAAATAAAACAAGATAGATTATACAAAAACAAATTCCAAAACTATTAGCAAACAAAAAAAAAATTAAAGAAATACAAAAGTTTAACAAATTATAAAGTTGGGGGTGAGAATTATATGTCCCTTACCCTTGGAGGAAAACTGATACGTATAGATATGGGGCAAAATTTTAGGATTTTCCACCTTTGGGTCGGAGATGGTCTTAAAGACTGCCTTTGAATCGACTTCATTTTCATGATATAAAGTAATGAAAAATAATCATAATCGCATAGTTTTTCCATAGAGTTGTTGAGGATGCAATTCCACATCAGAAACTTGACATAATAAATATTAAATTACAATTTATATTGAACGATTTAACTCTTAATGCATCAAAACCTTTTGTGATAAAACTCAACACCTACTAGGCTTTGCAGGTTATAAAGTTGGGACAATATTGGTGCGACTATTAGTGGGTTGCAAGTCCGACTCGAAATCTTGGCATGGTATATATTAAAGAGAGACCTAGGATTATTTAAATTATTAGACAAGGCTTCCCATCACCGATATATGATTCATACTTTCAACACGCTCTCTCACGTATAGCGTCAATTAAAAGCTTAACAAGTGAATAACATATATTGGATAACATAGAGATATGTTTCCTCTGCAACATCCAGGGTAATAATTGCTCCATACGCCTGAAGAGGCTCGGCCTCTTTTCTTACTTAAGATGGTGCGGGGAACTATTAATCAAGGCTTCCTTTCTTCAATATGAGATTCATATTCTCAACGGTGGATCAAGGGCTCCGATGTATTGAGGCTAGGTTCTAGTTGCTAAAATCACGGTGTTCGAATTTTCAAGTGTCACTTATTTTGGTGGATCTCATTTAAAGTCTCTTGCCATTTGGTAATTGTAAAGTTGCAAACATACTACTTCGGCTTAATTGTTGTTATTCCTAAAGAGTAGTAGTGTTATCCTATGATGCACTGACACGGATATGGGGTGCGGGATACGATACGATATGATACGTGGATACGGCAAATTAAAAAAAAAAAATGGATACGATACGTGTTGGATACGGTAATTAAAATAATATTAAATATATAAATATATATTGTTCTAATAAATAACTTGAAACATCCATAAAAATACATAGTAGCAAATTACATAACACAATGCTCAATTCAAAAAACAATTAAAGACTACAAAAATTTCCACTACTTCAATCCATTCCCACATCATCATCGTCATTTTCATCGAATATTATGGCCTCTAACTCCGGTTCATCCAAAGAAAGGTTAGCAACTTCAAGCATTCCCCCATTTACCAAATCCATTAAATCAAAATCATCCCCTCCAATATCCCACATCTCTCCACCTTTGTATTGTGGAGTTCTCCTTGATAGAAGACGAAGATTATTATGCACATACACCAAATCTTCGGCTCTTTGTGGTGCAATCTTATTCCTCCTCAAAGAATGTATAAATTTATAAGTGCTCCAATTTCTTTCACAACATGAGGAGGAACAAGGTTGTCCAAGTAGCTTTAAAGCTAATTTTTGGAGATTTGGTGTACTAGACCCGTGAACAACCCACCATTTCATTGGTTTCATTTTACCTCTATCATTGATGGAATCACTACTTGAAAATTCTTCCAAACATGCCGAAAAAGAGGCAAATTCTTCGTTGACACTTCTTCTCTCATCTTCATTAGCAAAGTATTTCTTGAGACATTATTTTCTTTCCTTAGAGATCTCACTATCTTGGTGAGGAGGAATACGATTAGGAGCTCCATGAAGATATTCCATGCTATAGTACCTAAAAAATATTCCATATATTAAAAATATTAACAATTTAGAGAGACAACTAAAATTTAAAAATAATGACTTAACTAAATATTTTGAAGTTACCTTGGGTTCAATGAATATGCCATGCAATGGAGAGGTGAAGTACTCTTGGTCCATCGACTCACTAAAATATTGTGCACGACCTCATAAAAATGTGAGTGTTCGTCATGCTCCTTGCCCTCTTGTCTATAAATAGCTACCTTTACTTTCTCAATCATAGTATCCCACCACTCATAAATCATGTGAAGACATGGCTCCTCCGTGTCACTACGCCTAAGCATGTCATATATAGGAGACAAAAAAGCAAGTATGTAATCAATCTTGGACCAAGCATCATCATCTAATATCATGTCTTTTACAGCCCTTGCTTTTGTCACATCATCACCTCTATAAGCATCCCATTGATCACTTATCACCATCCTCTATGGGCCTTGCTTTATCTTCCTAAATCTCTTAAGCATCACATAAATTGAAGCAAACCGTGTATCGGCAATAGATAACATCTTCAAATTGGAATGCTCATTAAACATAACCAACCTCATACCATGGTTCATAATAAAATTTTTAATGAACCACACATCATCAGCAACCTGTGCAATTCAATTACATGCATCATATGCAACCTCATGAGCAGCAATTCAACTTGGTTTGCAAATATTTTTTAAGGCAAGATTAAGTGTATGAACAACACATGGTTTCCAAAAAATATGTGGGAATATTGCATTAACAAGAGCTCCAGCAGCTTTGCAAGCACTAGCATTATCAGTGATGACTTGAACAACATTTTGTGAACCAATCTCCCTTATACAATCAATGAGCAAATTAGAAATAAAATGCTTATCTTTCGACTCACCTTCACAATTCACAGCTTTCATAAACATAGGTCCACTTTCACAAACTATCATAACATTGATAAGTGGTCTTCTTTGTGAATCTGACCACCCATCGCTACACACACTAACACCTTTTTGCTGCCATGATAGCTTAATTGGTTCTAACATCTGCCCAATGTTCAACCTTTCTTTTTGTAAAAGTGTGGTTCTTAAAGCATTATAACCAGGTGGACGATAACCCGGAATTGGATAAGCACATGCACGATTAAAAGAACGAACATAGTGAGGGTTTTTTGCAAGATTGAATGACAAACCACCGGTATAAAACATTCTTGCTATTTCACCATCTAATTGTTCCCTAGCACTATTGTTGAATGCTTTTTCAAGAGGTCCACTTACTCCTTTCCTCTTTTTTGGCTCAATAACTACTTCATCTAAATCAAAACCAAATGTACTACCACTTGAAGAACCATCCCTACTTGAAGATGTGGGTAAAGGAACTTGTCTAGGTGCAGAATATTTTTTGGCCAATTCATGAGCCTCTAGTAAGCTTTCAATTTCCTTGTGCTTCTCATCAGAAACATTTGGACATACCTTAACCCCTTTTCCACTAATTCTCAATAAATGACATCTCACTCTATAGAGTGATCCATTGTAAGTTTTATTGCAAAAATTACACTTGAATGTACAATTTCCTCCCGTACCTTTCTTAGCAGCCACAAGGATTGTAACAAATGTCCACAGAGGAGAACTCTTGTTATTAACCTCTGGAGTTTCTGTCTCACTAGTAGAATTATTGGTTGCATCACTCATTTTCCTGAACAATTAAAAATGAACAACTATAATTAACACACATAACACACCCACTGATCGTCCAAAAAGAAAAACACATATACAATGGTAGAAAAAACACCTACTGATCGTTCAAATTATTGGCTGTTTGCCTATTTCTACAACTACTCAACTACTAATATATTAAACTGCAATTTATGGCTTATTAAACTACAATCCAATATCCATGGCAGAAAAGCATGAAACAAAAGGAGATTAAAAAAGATTTGGAATATAATAAGTTAAAATTGAAACATGGAGTAGTGGAGATTTTCTTTTTGGGAGAGGACCACATGCAGCAGCTAGTAGATGGAGATTAGTGAGTGGGTAAGAAGAACACACAGCTGCCAACTAGCAGATCGATGGCTTCTTTATATTTGAGAGAACACAGTAGCTATTTGGGAGAGAACAAAGAAGAACACGCAGAAGCCAAGAGCGGCTTTTTTTCTGAAACGCGAATTGAGAAGCAAACCAACATTTAGGTCTAATGAGATAAGAAATGTCTAAAATACCCCAAGGACGTATCTAATATATTGACTTACGTATCGTACCCGTATCTAAATAGTCAACTACCAAAAAAAGTCAACAGATACGTTTTTGCGTATCCATGCCTTATCCAAGCCGTATCCGTATCCGATACAGCACGGATACAGCATAGAAATTTTTTTAGCGTATCAGTGCTTCATAGGTGTTATCCACACACTCTCTGTTAATTTCTGTTCTTTGATCCGACAATCAAAAATTAAGAGGAGTGTGTAGAAACTAAAAAGGAGTGTGTAAATAGGACCACCCATTCTCAAATAGGATAGATAGTGGACCAAGTAATGGGCTATCTTTCTCCTCTCTTTTTTCAACAAATGGGCTTCATCTATTGCTAGTGGGGTTTTATGGGCTTTCTTAATTACAACCAGCGAATGGGTTACACTTTTTGCTACTTAACTATTAGAAAATGTAATGGTACTTAATTCCCTTCTGTTCACTTTGGATTGATACATGAATGAAACTCATGACTTGGGGTAAGAATTTTATTATACAGGTGCCAATCCAATTCAAGGCTTGTACCACAAATCCAACAGGTTATAAGGGGACCTGTGAAACTACTGAAATTCCGATAAGTATTCGCTAATCCATGTGTCAAACGACTCAGGCCCAAACTCTGATTCTTAATTAGTTGTACTACAAAGTCAACAAGTTTCGAAGGAACCGACGAAAAGAAAGTAACAACTTTATACGTACCAATAAGGCAATAACACAATAGAAGTGTCCGCGGATACCTTCTGGATTTACAGTTACTTGTTGAGGACGAAGCCCAGGCAGATAGTAGGGCTTTGCCTTGGCTATTCTCAGTCTCTTGCACTTGTTGGGCCTTTGGTCCCTAACTATAAAAGTAACATTAAGAAATAAAAAATAGAAAAAAATTGCCAGGGTATGGAAGTTTTCAATCATAAGAATCTCATGGTTGGGTTTCCAAAAAAAAAGAAAAAAGAAAAAAGAATCTCATGGTTGAACAATACAATCTTGGAAGCACATAGAAGATACACATATACAGGAGGATTAGTGTTCAGAAAAAATTATAGTTACAATCATGACATCTACAACATTTTACCATCTTCATCATCTTAGAATAAGACTAAATTGCACCAATTAATGATTGTGTACACCAATACAGTATGAGAAAGTGTTAGTACAATGATCACACCGTCATGTGGTGCTATTATTAGTCGAAGAAGATTATCTGACTAAATTTAATTAGTGGATAACTAATTACAAACCTATTTATTAGGTTTATTTTATGTGACATTTCCTATTTCAGCCTATGCAATATGCTACTTAATGATGTCGTCTAAAGGAGTTTTGAGCTTTTTCTTTTTAAATTAAAGATAGGGAAATGCATGCATTCAGAGTGACATTTCCTATTGCACCATGAAAGAATAATAAATTTAATAAAATGTCGTAGAGAAACACTACAGAAGACTGACTGAAAGGTAAGTGGTGAAGTATATTACGTAGGACTCGGGATTGTCTATACTTTCTGGGGCACCAAACCTCCAGAACCCAGCATCAATTTCAAAAAGGGATAAACTACATATTTTATAAATTGAATATCACCGTGCATGCATTCAGAGTGTCAGACCAAAAAAAAAAAGAGAGGAATACATATTTAAATCAGCATACATTGTCAATTAGTCAAAAAAAGGCAAAAACAACCCCCAATTAAATAACGTGCTCTAGTAGTAGGTACAAAAAACAATTTAGAATAATTCACCCAAATTTTTTTTTTAGAACAATGTCTTGTGGCTGCAAAGCATCACCATCGCAGGAGCTACCTAGCTTGCATCCTCTAGATTAGAAAATTTACAATTGAATTAGGATTCCAGACAAATTTGTTGAACTTGATACGCCTCGATATTTTCAACAAGATCATGTGACATGCACGTACGAAAGCTCCCACTATATAAACCATAAATACATACCATGCACAAAGTAAAGATTGTTGGGTCATACTTTAGACTTAGTACTAGTAGAACATTTCTCTCTTTATTTTAAGAATTGAAGTGTCATATTTAATTTCATCAGTCCATATCTCTAAGGCATTTTTTGAATTCACCAAAAAGAACAGAAAATTATTAGAACTTGGTAATAATCTTCACCATCATTGTCTCAAATCACCTCAATTTATTAAGTTATATGTCTAGAGCAAGGAAAGATTATTCCAAAGGTTGCTAACTTACAGGTGTCATTTTCTTTCTAGACTTCATAACATTTGGCAAGAGTTCTTTTGTTATATACCTATGAATCTATTATGGTAAGTTGATGCACTTTGTAGGGCACTTTGGTTCTAAAAGTATATGTTGGTGTGCTAGTGCTGTCTATCGTTTCATTAAATAATAATTTTTCTTCTTCCTAAGTTCACGTATGGATAGCATCATCCATATCACAATCCAATCTTTTTTAGGACGTATCTGTGTAGTCTACCATCATATACTGTAGACACATATCATATCATGGACGAAATTAAAACCATTTATTTCGTAAAATAGTTTTGGATCTCAACAAGAATTGTTTGGCAAGTCCAAACTAATTAATGAATTATAGAATTGTGCATATGTGATAAGTGATCCCCCAACTCATAGAGATGCTCTATGATCACCAATTTACCACATTACAAACGTCTGATTCATTTTTAAACACATAACAACATCTATTGAACAAATAACGCGGGTCAAATTTCAATGGTATGTACTATTTAATGGTTTAAGATTCATTTGGAGCTCACTGTAAATTAATCTGAACCATTTAATGACCGTACCACCCAAAATTTTTCCCAAATAACACTACTAAATTATGTCTTAATTACAAGAGAGAATCTTCCCAACGGAATGGGTTTGTAAGTTTAATGAACAATGTTTGTCACGGATTCCAGAAGAAAAGGTCAATATCTTTATTGGTACAGAGGAGTCAAGGAGAAGATCATATTACCTAACTCGACACCGTTGATACTTGCTATGTATATCACCATTCAGAAATATGCCTAACAAACTACTTGTTGGAAGTCCTTGGATGTAGAAAAGCCACGTCGTTACGAAGACTTGATTTCACAATTAATATCACAAAATATTATATTCATGTTGCAGCATGGACATCGTAAATTAATTAGTTTAGGGTTTAGTTATACATAATCTACCAAAAATTAAAAACTCACTTCATGGACTAGAAGAACAGCAGCCTGTGAGGGACCCAAAATTTTATCTTTGGGAGAAGAATATTTATTTCAGAAAGAGATATTGCTAACTAACTTGTAAAATAGCATATAAGTAAAAAGGTAAGAGACATGCTGCCAAGAAACTTTTCCGTTTTTGGAGCAATGAAAGTTACATAAAGTAAAACTTCTCTAAATGAATACTTTATAACGAATAACTTTTTTAAAGTCATCAAAAATTTTAATCTCAACTTGGGACCAGTTATGTATTAAAATAAACTTCACATTGTAATAAGTTATCATTTTTCTTAGTCCCATCTTAAGGAAGCACGTCTCCACAAAGTAATAATTGGCAATGAGTATAAAAATATGCAATATCACAAATAAAAGTTTAAGATGATCTAAAATATTTTTTAAAAGTTGTTTAGGACAATGTTTTAGTTTTTAGAGTTAATGTCACGTCTTTGAGTTTGCGGATACGTAATACTTCATCAACATTGACACTTTCTTGTTGAAGCCAAAATGTTTCTAACTTCTCGTGGGTACGTAATACTTCGTCTTCGAACTAAAATATGCAACTTCTTTATGTTGTGCAAGAAATAAAATAGTTGGCGCCCAAGGAATATTATTTAGGTAGTACAACATTCATTA
The DNA here is from genome assembly GCA_018257905.1 of Gillenia trifoliata. Lineage (NCBI taxonomy): Eukaryota > Viridiplantae > Streptophyta > Magnoliopsida > Rosales > Rosaceae > Gillenia > Gillenia trifoliata. The sequence continues at coordinate 25,477,662 of CM031084.1, read as the reverse complement.
CTGATAAATAAGTCAATAAATAATATTTTTAATTACACCTCTATTAAGTAATAACCTACTTAAAGTTATAAGATTGGTTTGGTCTCAACTTTACGGTTTTATAGAGGTTTTACTGCACATGCAAACGTTATCAGTCAAGGGGTGATTTTCATTCAGATCCGATCGGAAACAAGCATTTCAATGCCAATCCAAAAAAGTTTTGGAATCAAATATTAGTTCCAATTTCAAAATTTTGGATTATCGGAAATTTCGGAATAAGTTTTATATCGAAATTTTCGTAATATAATTCGGATCTCCTACATTTTGCAAGACTTTGAAAAATTTTAAACTTTTTTGTATCCACCATTTAGTATATTTTTTTTAATCTTTGTGATATTTGTATGCCATTATGTGTGTGTATGACATAAAATCATATTAGACAAGATAATAACACATTCCGATCTTGACAGGCCAGGTGTCGGGAAGTGTTGGCCGACACGTGTTAAGTGACGAATGCCAATTATGTAAATGATTGAGAAAAGTGAATAAATTAGAGTTGGAAACGGAAATAAAGAGTGCGGTGAAGGGTAAAACCCATTATTACAGTTGCATAACGGTCAGAGCATAATAAATAGTGCAGAGAATATAAAATATTCACATCCTCGTGAGGATGGATATTACAAAACAGAAAACTAACAACTAAAGGTAGGAACGAATCCTAACCACCACTAGCCAAAGAGTGCCCTCGTCTCATTGGTACTCAAGCCCACCACTAAGTCCTGGAGGGGCGCAAAACGTAAAAGTTGAGTGGGTCAAAAAGTAAAGTTTGATAAACTTTTGTTTTCAGGAGCATACTATCCCCACGCTGGAAAACATGTATAGTTTCTAAAAATATGTCATACTCCCCAGTATGATCCTCAAAATACTATAATAGTAATACGAGTACTCTCCAAAAACCAATAGTAAAACCATACTAGACTGCTCAGAAAACAAAACTGAATGCTCACCTATATGTAAACGCACAAGCCCAAGTAGATAAGCTACGAGGACATGCTAGGTATATAAGAGAATACGCTAAGTACTACAATGACGCGAGTCATAAGGCTAATCGTTGTGCGCAAAGTGCCTCACACATAAGTCCTAGTTGCCCAGTGCAACCAAGAACAGGCTAGTACCTGCAATGGATCCAAAGTTGTGTAATGGTACTGAGCGTGAACCTCCAAACGTCAAAGCTAGTCCTAGCCCTGGGACTGAGTACTGATACATGGGTGTTGTACATCTACTGATGAGCAACAATATAAGAAATGTATGGCAAATATAATACAGTTGTTCTACCTCTAACAATCACATATTATATAAGTCATGCTAACAATTTAAAGAAAGCAGTGAAAATCATACGTAATAATATGTTTATCAAACCGAAGACTCACTCACTCACCTGTAAGTAGCCGGGTCGTAGCTTCCCTTCCCTGGGTAGCCTCGGTAGTCATCTGGATAAGTCTTACCTATATGAGATAAGATATCACTATAGTAATGATTAAACTCATAAAGGTTACAATTTAAACTAATTAACGACACTTACTCCTTGTTTGTTCAATTTTAAGGTCAGAAACACTCTGAAAAATACCATATGTACTACCACTAGGTAGTACACGTCGTCACTAGCCCCCACGCGCGGCCCACTTGCTGCTCCACGCGTTGGGTCAAACTAACATCGTTAGTTGACGCTCTTAGATTTAACGGAAGATTCCGGTATCTTTGTTAGATCTAACAGAATATTCCTAACGGCGTTAAAGGAATATACCTGAGAATATTTCCCGTCTGGACTGGATTGATCCGGGTTTTGTTGACGTCACGACCGGGTGCGCTGACGTCAGCCCGCTGCAACTCGCACAAAATTCTAGGTTTTTGGTTTGTTTTCTTCCTGAGCTCGTTGCACCTCCGTCGTTGGTCCGTTGCCATTTTTGAGGGTATATTTGGGTTTGTGGAGTTGATACAAACCCAGTGGAAGTGGTTTCGAGTGACGTTACTTAGCCGTTTGGGCGGAAATGCCTTGCCAGCCTTCGGTTTGGATTGGCGAATCAAGCAAATGACATATGAAAATTCATCTACTCAATGAGAGGAATCTAATGGTAATAGTTAGAAACCTTACCTCAGTTTGGATTGGCGATAATATCACCGGGAAAGTTTGGTTCTTCCGTGTGCGATTTCCGTCGAACGACGGGGAGTTTGGACAATCGGTTAGTACCGTTGAGTTCAGGGCGTCAAGACGAACAAGATGGTGGTGGTGGTTTGGCTTGGTTCGAAGAAAGTGGCATGGCCATTGTTTGTCTGTGGGTGTGTTTATACGAGAAGGAGAGGAGGAAAATGAGGGAGAAAGAAAGAGTGTAAGCTGAGAGAGTGACAGGAGAGAAAAGAGAGGAGAGATATCTTTGTTTAGGTGTGAGGAACTTCACGAAGCTGACTTTCTATTAGTAGAAAGAGCCGTGAATTTCAAACCACACACGCGCATCGAGCACACTGCACAATCACATGGCACATAGTGTCAAACACTGTACACCGTGTAAATATTTAGCATGCACGTATCTAAAATATCCTCCTGTGATTATTTTACAACAAACTTTTGACGAGATGTTACAATAAAATATTACGTATGATTATACTCTTTCATATTTAATATATAATAGTATGATTAAATATTCGAAATACGAAATAAACATGATGAAATAAGAATATGCATGGTTTTTTATTATAGTACTAAAGTTTGAGAAATTTCGAATCAAAATAGGTACATTCCATTTGCCATCCAAAATTTTCAAAAATTTTCGGAATAAAAAATGTTTGAATTCGGAACGAAAGTTTTCTGTTCGGATTGGAATTGCCAATCCAACTTGCACTCCTAAGTTAAACCCTGGCTAGGAGGTAGAACTTTCTTTTGGACCATGGACCGGAGATACAACCATAAGTGAATGAAACCGAAACATAGAATAAAATGAGTTTTTCGTTTTTACTTCTTATTTTAGGTACTAGTAGAATTGACTATTTGAGACAGCTCAATTAATCAAGTTCCATTTGTAATGGTAAGTGAGAGTTTTTGTGAAGGCTTAGAAGCAACTTAATTACTGAATTTTAGAAACACTATGCACAAAGATATAAAAATATTTTTTTTCCACAAGACTATATATAAACTTGGCAGTCCTGCTCACTTGAGGACTTAAAAAATAAGGGCTCCGTTTGTTACGGCGGACTAATTCGGACTAGATTAACTTTACGTACTAAGTTGGATTGGCTTGGCTTGGACTAAGCAATATAGGAATAGTGAAGCGTTTGGTGAGGGACTGGATTAGGACTAAGTTTTTTATTTTTTTATTTTAATTATGAAAACTAACTTGCACTTTCCTATATTACAACCGAGATCATCTTCCTAGAATTTCAACTGAAATCCAGTTACCCAATGCTTCTAGGACCTCCTGGTCAAAATCCCAAGCGAGTCACAACTTTCCGTCCAACAGGTGGACGACTTCGCCACTCAAGCCAGAACATTGGCGGGCCATAACTTTAAGCCAACGCCATGGCACCTCTTCCTGCCCAAGACCTTCACCGACAAGACCATGCAAGATCAAGACGTCGTCAATTTCTTAATTCCAACTTTTTAATAGCTGAAGCACCCCCAAAAGGATGCAGAAAATTAAAGGCTAAAACAACCCAGAAATTATGAGAACCCATCCAAGATTTCTTCAAATTTCTTTGCCTAAACCCTCGTATTTCTTTGCAAATGAAGAAGTTACAGAACGCATGTCGATTTCAATCTGGGAATATAGCAGCAAGATGAAGAAGGAATGTCGATCCAAAAGAGGAAAAAGGAGGGAAACGGGGAGAGAGGAGCAGGAGAGAAAAATCAGTAGTCCAAGCTAATCCCCTACTTTCACACCGGGCTGTCTAAGACCAGACGTCTGCAGTCCAAGCTAATTTCTGCCGCATTAAACATGGGTTATTAGTCCTACAGAAGCCAATCATAGCTAAAGGCGAGTAACAAACGAAGCCAAGGACTTGTGAGGACCTTTTTTCATAAAGGCCTTTAGATTAATCTAAACGGTAGATAGAGTTATATGCTTTATTAGAATGCAACGAGAGTTGATATTATATTAGTGAAATTTTGTCAAACTAATTAATACCTAAATGTGCATGAGCTTGACTTGTGCTTATTAGAAGACAAATTAATAAATGTGATACAGTTACTATTACTATTACGACACATATGTGAGATGATGTTTCTTCAAAGTTGAAGGCGTGATTTAAAGGGAGCTCCCCTAGATCACTAATCCAACGACTTTTGTAGGGTCATATTAATTGGTGATCGAGGAGGCAAAAGAGGACCTAACAACACCCATTTCTTTCTTTCTATTGCGTGGTGGCCTGCCTGACTCTAGCACTAGTGACACTTTGGCCAATATGTGGTCCATGCATGCTACCTATCTTGTTAGGGCCAATCTCACCTCGCTGGCATGCTGCCGTCGACAAAATTGGGCTCCGGCGGGGGCCGTAGCATCATTTTGAACTATTGCCACTACTACTAGTCGGAATTTGGTTCCAAGGTTTTAACTTAGGGCAACTAAGAAAAGTAGTCTAATCGCGAACCAAGTTAGTTACATTGCTTTTGGGATAATATATGGGATTTTTTAGTTTAAATACCAAATTCAAAATAACTTTAAGTTAAAATACCATAGTTTTAGTTTAGGTACTAGTTGAGAAGTCAAACTAATTTGCTAGGTAAAATGACAATAATGTCCAACCCTACCATCACAAAGTTATAGCCATTAACTTTCCCAATGAATTGTAACTAACAAGCATGAGTATGAATTTTTTTAGAAGAAATTTTTTTTTATTACGTTAATCGCTTAGGGCGTAGGGTCTAGTCCCCGGATTTTGGGCTTCGCCCAAAACCCGAGACCTACACCCTAAGCCCTAAGCTCCTCCCAAGGACATTCTAAAACCCTAAACCCAAAATGATCAACCCCAAACCTTGACCGACCTTTTAAAACCCTAAACCTTCAAAGTTAACCCCGAGCTCTAAAGGCCTTATAAAATTATGAAAGAAATAAACTTGAGGACAATATGGTAATCTCTCATATCTTTTATTTAGTCATAGGATCACTTGCAATAAAGTTTGTGGCTTATCATAAAATATTTAATTAGACTTGGTATTTTTCCTTAAATATGGTATTTTTTCTTAAAACCTATACCCAACTTGGTATCTAATATGAATTTACCTATAATATATTGCATAATTGTTTAGATTTTAACCTAGTGCCCGTTTAAAGTTGGTTATTTGGGCTGACTACTGCTTTTTGAAAAGGTTTTGGCTTCAACTCATGAGTTTGAGCACTTTAATTAGCGTTTAAAAATCGAGTTGTAACTTGTTTGTCATTCAAATTAGTTTAATGTACGCTAATAGTTGTCCAAATTTAAAAGTCGATGATGAGAGTATTTAAGTACTACAATACAAAGTAAAGTTTTGTTTTTTAAACAAATATCAAATAATGTGAAGTGAGGGTTCAACAAACCTACACGGCTAAATTAAATCATAGAGATCTCCTTAATTGATTGAGAGAGAGAGAGACTCACATCCATATACTGGAAAACTCAAAAGTCAATAAGATTTTATTTAATATGTCCTTGCAGTTGCATGAACAAAATGTTGTTTCTCATATCAACATGGATTATTATATATAAGGTGGTGTTATTTCACACTTTTTTTTTTCACACATTTTTCTTAATTTTCAATCGTCGGATTGGATAAATTGAAGAGGATCAAAAGATAAAAATTAACATTGTGTGGAAGATAAAAAATGGTGTGTGGATAACATTACCCTATATATATATACATATATATATGATATTTATCAAAAGTCAGATGTATTTTACAGTCATGTGGACTAATTAGTCACACATCAATCTCATGATAAACTTTTCTTATATGGCGCAGTCGAGGTTCCAATGTTTTGTAACCCTACTTGTTCTTTCACCTGTTCTACATCTTTAGTTGGCAAAAGAACTCTAACAATGAAGTGTGACCTTTTTCTGTGGGGGTAGTCCTACATATATTTAGACTAGGATGAAAATGTGAACTGACTTATGTGGTGTCCCTATGAGTCAAACTCTCCTTTTCGGTGTTTTTTCACTATGCTTCTCTCTAATTTCATACCAAATGGAGAGGACCAGTTCTGAGCTTTCAGTACGAAGGCCCACCCGTTGTATGATTAGGTGAAAAATGTGAGTTGGAACTTATACTTTTTCTTGGGTATACGTACGGATATCCAACTCCTCTCCACATCCATATGAAATGAAATTGGTCCATTATTTGTCTTCAATAAGGGCCCTATTGCAATATGTATTTTTTTTAAATAATGATATATTCACAATAAGGAGTGGAGAATTTGGATTTGTTTTTATAATTTGGTATCAAACCGCTATTTATAGGAGTTGAAATATAAGATATTTCACTTACAACTAAAAAGAAATACAAAAACTGTAATTTTTTGTTTAAAGGGAACAAGAAAAAAAGAAGAAATTACCTTACATATCTCATTTATCTAAATTTCTAAGGAAAGGAATTCTCATGTTGACCAAAATTATAAGGTAAAAAAAACTCATACATCAATATTTCAATCCAACTATGCATGCAAGAGTGTACGGTTCTAAAATTAACTTTTTGTAACACTTTTTTCACAGTGATTTGTATAGGGTGCTTAAGGGTTTATGGATCAGGGTTTAGCATTTAAGGTTTCTAAAGTAATTTTATTATGATAGTAAATAATTAAGAAAGTGAGTGAGATTAGAATGTTAATATATATTTTTAAGTATAAGCAATATTCTACACTAATTTAAACTAAAGGGGAGGGGAGGATTTGAATTCAGAACGCAGTGAGTTGAAGAGAAAGACCTTAACTATCAGGATAATTCACCACTTACAAAATGCTAATACATATAAACAGTTTACATATGTAATAGTACGTGAGAACGTTTTCTATATTTACACATTCGTGTATCAAAATGTACTGATTAAACCAAAGATAACTTAAATGATGAAACTAAAGTTATTGCTAAACTAAAGAAACATCCTCATAGAAGATATATATACTCTAAGTTTCTCTTAGTCCTAACGGGTCAAAACAAATTCTACCATATTTTTTGCAACTCAACATTGAAATGAAAAATTACCTTAACGGGTGATTAATCCGACACGACAAGATAAATTTGGTACAAAATAGGAAACCCCAAACCTTAAACCAAAGTTTTGGTGTGCATCATAATCTTGTTTTTATTTTTTGGTCAAATCATAATCTTGAGACTGGCTACAGCGCTCGCAAGCATTGAATGCTTACACCGATCTCACTCTCCTTCCCCCCCTCTCTCCTCCTTTCTCCATTCTTTTAAAGGTGAGATCGATGTGAGCATCCAATACTTGCGAGCACCGTAGCCTACTCCCATAATCTTGCTACCTACATGCAACATAGAACTATCAAGAGCCACTCAGTCACTGGTAATATCATATGTGAGCGTGACGCCGTGACTTGAACTTCCCCTTGTCCGCAGTCCGCGTAGGAGTGAGCAGTGACGGCAGCATCAGTAATCATTCAAATCCGGAGATGATTGATATCATGTCACTGTAGGGTTTTTGTCCTCATTTTTAAGCCTCTGCGTCCCCCCTTACGTCACCCTAATCCAATCCCATGCCCACACGCAACGCTTTTTCAATCAATAGCAATTTATATGAAACGGATTCATCTACCCCTAAAGTTTTGATTTAATAAAATATTAGCATGTGAAAAAAATAGCAATTTATATCCCTAAAATTCTAAACGCACCTACTTCTTCAACAGTTTCGAACGTGACCACCTGAAAACTGACGGACGTACGTGAAAATTTGCAAGATAGGAACCGAGTTCAAGTTTTAGGTTTAATAAAAATACCGTCACATGATGTTTTTATTTTATAAAAAGAAACAATTGTGATTTTATTGATTTTAGGACTACAATATTTTAAGAGAACATGGCGAATAAGATTCGGAGGCTCCTCAAACCAAAAAAGAATTATATTCAAAGTAGAAAGCCAACTTAGTTAGCCAGTGTGCCACACAGTTGGTAGAACGTTGGGTATGGAAGAGGCGAGACTCAGAAATATTGCGAAGTCACAGTTTGATGTCATTAGAGATTGGGCTCGCGATGAGACGTTTGGATCGTATCTCTTGTACTAATTTTTAAAATTCTAACTCGTGTGCTTGCTATGTCGTATGCCCATATTATAACATATGCTGACGGTGTTAATTTTTTTTTTAGTAGCTGGTGACGGTGTTACTAATACACAAAAATTTTCTCCTAGTTCAGAGGTAAAACTGTCATTTTAGTTAGGGGCGCAGGAAAGAGGGGCCCCGGGGGAGATGGTAACGTGACCTCACAGGTCGACACGTGTTCAATCATTCCAGCCGACAACGACAAGCTGGAAGATATATCCGCAAAACAAATTTAAGAAAAAGGCAGTTGCGGGGCGACCCAGCTCTCCTCCCATTGGCCCCTTTCTTGACTTATCGAACACGTGGGCCCCTCCAATTCGTGGAATTACACGCCCTCCTTTCGGAAAATTATAGCACTGGAGGGGGTTTTTTGCTCTGCGGGACCCGCCGGCGCGAATCTTCCGTTAAAGCGCGCCAAAAAGGTAAGTAGGAGGAGGGGAGAGAGGGTAGGGTAGGCGTGCTGTTCAGTTGACGCGTGTACAGTTGGTGTGGGTACCACCGCGTTTGGCCAAAGCCCAGAGGGCCCAAAAAGTCCAAAACCCTAACCCTCAACCGAATTTCTTTTTTATATTTCGAAAGAGAGGAAGTCGATGAACTGCTTTTACGCGGTGGATGTGCAGCGTGTGGTACACGCGTTCAGGGGGTGTGGGACCCGCTTCTGTGCCTAACTCTTTTGCAATTAAGTGGTGTGTTTGACGTGCCACTCTCTCCACCTCGCACCTCTATTTTTTTTTTCTTGGTTGTGTCGACTTTATTGGCGAAAATTGTGTGGGATGATACGGTAGCTAACACTGTCGTATTGGTGATTGGTGAAAGTTATTTGAAACCAACATTCTTCTGCACAAATTTATAGGTTGAGAAGTTGTAACACAAAGGCATAATATCGGAGTAAGCTACAATGCTCGCAAGCATTGAATGCTTACACCGATCTCACCATTAAAATGAGAGAGCACAGAGGAGAGAGGGGGAAAAGGAGGGTGAGATCGGTGTGAGCATTCAATGCTTGCGAGCACTGTAGCCTCCCCATAATATCATCTACTTGAGTCAGATGGGCAGTTAATGTTAGAATCTGTCATTGAGAATTGAGTTTTGCTAGTGAAGGGGTTAATAGGAGTTAGTATCAATTTAGGCCGCTTATTTGTAATTGTTCAGCGTATGCGCTGGTTAAGTTTTTTTTTTTTTCTTGTTCAAGGCGTATACATGTTGAAAATGGCTTGCTTGTTGCTTATTTTCTACAAGAGAGAATGTAATGCTTTCTTCTTCATGATTTTTTGGATGAAATTTCATCAACATAAAGAATGATACTCCTCATTATTATTTATACAAATTAACCATGTATTGGCATGATATGTCAAATGATCTGATACGAGTGAATTTTCCACTTAGGTCTCGTTTGGTACGCCGTATAGCACACCGGATAAGACTAATAATACTGGGCCGGGTGTTTGGTGAGCTTCATACTTATATAGTTGCCCGACTAATTAAACAGGGTCCACACTTTAATACCCCTCACGTCCGACTAATTATACCTCCAAAAACCTTGATATAATTTTAGTCGGGTCCGCTCCCTCTCACTCTCTCGGTCTCGGTCTCGTTCTCTAGTCTTCTCCCTCTCGCTCATTCCTCCCTCTTGCTTCCTCTCCATCGCCACCAACCTAGCCCTTTCTCTCTTCTTTCCTCGCCACTAACCTAGAACCCAGAACGACGACCAGCCCAGAATCCAAAACCAATAACTCTGCTGTCTGATCCCAGAACCCAGAACGCTGATGCACCGCTGTAGGTCCGATCCCAGATGATCGTAGAGGTCAACAAGAAACAGGTGGTGGCTGCATAGTCATCGGTTCGATCCCAAAACGATGATGAGAGCTCCATCTTCTCCCTTGCCATCAACCTAGCCCAATCCCTCCTCAGAGCTGAACAAGTGGATGATGCATCACTCGTTTTTTAGCCAAATTTATATCTGACATTTGGAGAAATTAAAAAATGGGTTTTGTTTCTATGGCGGCAGATTCGAAGAGGGCAAGGGAGGCGAAGGTGGAGAAATGGGTTGTGGAGAGGGAGGTGGTGGGTTTGTTTTGTTCTTCATTGCGGTTGCTGATGAGGAAGGAGCTGAAGAAGTATAGGGAGAGGGAGAGCCAGAGGACCCATTTGGAAATTGTTCGCAACATATAAATTCACATGGCGCTTAGTTGTAGGCCTAATGATTTATATGAACACTGATTGGGAGATTGCGAGCGTGCCACTACTAGGTACCGCTAGCAGACGGTGTATGTGTGATTTGAGATTGTGTTATTTAACTTCTAACCAAAAGATTGTGCCTTTAAGTGAGAGGCTCAACTTAGGTTCTTTATTTGCCTTGCTTGTTAAAGACTTTAATTGTTATGTAGATATATATAACAAGGCTTATATGTTTGAAATATAGATTGGATATAAACTGGTTATATTCAATCCGAATGCTTTAGTAGTAAATACAGTAAGCAGTAAATAAAGAAAATACAGTTTGCATCACAGTAAATATATATAAACTGAATTGAAAGTTTACGAATAAGTAAATGCAGTAAGTAAATAAAGTTGTAAACATCAACCAAAGTGTGGTTGGATTGCACATAAAGCCATCGGATTGGCTTTTATGCCCATCGGATTAGAGACAAAGCCATCGGATTGGAGACAAAGCCATCGACAAAGTCATCAGATTGACTTTTATGCCCATCGGATTAGAGACAAAGCCATCGACAAAGCCATTGAATTGGCTTTTATGCCCATCGACTCTTTGGGAAGAAGAGAATAGCCTAAAGGAGATTCTTTCTCAGGCTTAATCGATACCACAGAGAAAAGTGGCAGAGCTAACTTTAAGATCAGGGGTTTCCTGATTTAAAAGCTTTAACACAAGTTGTCGAAGCTTTGTGAATGGTTGCTTAAAGCCTTGTGTAGGCTTATGAAAGCTTGTTGCTGGGTTGTATGAACTGATGAATGACACTTCTTGGCTTTCAAGAGAGAGGTTTTCCTCTGTGGTGTTTGAAAGGTTGGCTTTCCTTAGAACATGTATGTTTTGAATTTTGGTTGATTGAGTGTCTCCAGCTCTCTGTCTTTGCTTCTAATATATAGAGAGCAAAACCAATGTGAAAGCAACCCAACTTGATGCACGCACCTCAACCTAATTCCACTTACACAAAAATAGATAACATTAATTAACTATCCACTTGTAGATACACCTCTTGCTTACAAGAAAAAATGTCATCCTTGCTGCCCAAAATATGTCAACTTGTAGATACCCAAAATATCTTGGTGTAAGTTTGGCCTAATTTCACAATAACCCCCACATAATGCCATAATTTGGCTTTAGACCAAAATAGGGGTAAACATGACAATTTTGAGTGTAAACAGAAATGACTTATAATATGGTCATTAGTCTCATACTACACCAAACGCCCAATTAATTTAGTCAGTACTATTTGGTAACTATTTATTTTGTCTAACTAAAATAGTCAGTACATTCCGAGCTGCCAAATGAGGCCTTATATTTTTATAATTTTGTCTAATCTTACTAACTATTTGTATGTGCAACTTAAGTGTAGAGATGGGTATTTCACACTTCTAGTTGATAGGTTATTGTAAAATCTAAAGTATTACTTAGCTTTCTTTTGGTATTGGAGGGAATAAAACCTAGACCTATTCTACTCGTATCCCATTACTGGATAAGAGATCCATGCATTGATTATAACCAACCGCTAAGGAAGTGTCCGCCATAGTACTAGTATCTCTAAGGTAGGAGAGCAACTTACGTGAAATGGATTCACCGCCACGTGAAGTCTCAATCTAATAAAATATTGCCATGTGGAGGAAAACTTGTACTTGAAAGCTAATGTCTCTCTCAAATCAGAAAGGAAAGGTAAATAGGTGGTTTACACTTGAAAACGGTAACCCATTTTTCATTGAACTGATCTTGTTTAGGTCTAAGGTTTAGTAGAGATGTAAATCCTAAAAAAAAAAAACTTGAAATTCGTAAGTCATAACCCCAGACTACAGTATATATATATCATACTAAACCCTGCTTTAAAAACTCTAATAACCCTAGAAATTCCTCAACAAAACCTAGAAAACAGTATATTTTTAAACCTACCAAACTGGTTTAATATAAGTCAAGATAGTTTTGAAATTTTGTTAAAAAAAGTTGACAAGGTGTCTTCTCTGAAAAATAGTATAGTTAGATAATATACCAAATAAAAAAAAAACAATTAAATCATTAGTACAAAAATTGAGGGAGATCATATACGAATATGTGAGATATTAATACATAGTATAATTAACCGTATGAGTGGTATTTTTAATAAAAAAACTAATGAAAAGTCTTTGAGAAATAAAAAAATTAATCATAAACACTCAATAACAATTTATTAATAATTTTTTTATTTCTCAAAGACTTTTCATTAAAGCTCCTGTATTTTTAATTAATTACCTACTTCTCTGGACTGTCACTGCATCAGAAGCATGAAACCCCGGCTTCATCCTTTGACTTGGAGTTGGAGGAATTTGTTTGTGGTTGATTTGGCAATCAAAACTTATCTGCTCAGTGGAATATGTAATTTGACAGTTCAATATATCGAAAAGATAAATCCCAGTTTGGAATGTCGCATATTATAAAAATAAGATAATTTCTGAAGAATTTCCATGAGGTGCAAAGATGCCTCAAATTGTCAATCCAATTCTTTAGCTTGAAACAATGAAAGGTAAAAAGCAAATAGTAGAATTTTTGTTCCTGATCAAAGTAAATAGTAGATAAAAATTAAAATAGAACACAATGATGGAAATCCCTATTGTGGATTAGTGAATTTGACAAGAATGTCATAATTTTGAAATGCTTTTCAATATCCTTTGACTTTAGTCTAAGTGGCGCAAAAATGATGAGATAATGAGTTAAGACAATGAGAAGTCTAAGGTTTAATTTTCTCCAATGTAACAAAAACTTTTTAAATAAGGCAAAAAGCCCAAAATAATGATTAAGCAATTACTTTTTTCTTATTGATACGAGTGATTGAGGAGGAGACATTCGAACATATGACCTAACTACAAACCCCTTGCGAGTATTAAGCATTTCTTAAAGAAGAAATTGTACAAATAAAAGAAATCTACAAGGGATAAAACTCTCTTGAACACAATGATGGTATCAACAAGGTCAACTTTAAAGTGCGAAGGGTCTTTAATTAGACAAACTCTAGATAGAGATCTTATATCAAACAATAAATTTACATAAGTATCTCTGGAACATTTTTCTTATGGAAATCAAGACAATTTTAAGGTGAGCACAAATTTTGTTTGTTTGATATATATGAACTTTGGTAACGATTTTCTCAAATCGTAACCTACCGAAAAAGATCGGTTAAAAAATTGCAACTCGAGGCAAATACCGGCATGAATATTGTAAGATGATGGACCATTACTCCCATACGAGTGACTTATTTCTGACTATGTATGAGTTACTCTTCTTTCGTGGTCAAGGGAGATCTTTACTCTTGAAGAAAAACCAAATAATGGTTGCGTCTTTGGACTGATATACTAAAGAATCATATGTACAAGACCACTGAAGCCGAGTCCTTTTGTAGGTAACTTAGGCATGGTCCCCCAAAGAAAATACTCCTTTTGCGTCTCTCCTTCGTCCTCAGCTGTCTGCATGCCCATGAGATCGGATCGATTGCTATAGTGTAGCTGTATAGTATTGGCTACCTTTTCTTTCTAAACCATACGAGCGATCTTGGGACGATGACTTGAATTTAGGACCTCGGTTCCAGTGCTAATTATTCACTTGAGTTATAAAAATCCATTGCGTGATACTAGGTTACTACGGAAAAACCTTAGTAATACGTAGTTTTAGATATTACGACAATCCAATGGCTTTGATTAGTATATATTTTTTTTACTTTCAATTTTAATGGTTAAAAATGCAATATTATTTAGTACCACATATTACTAAAGCCATGTTACTAACAAAACTAATAATACTTTGTATTAGAAATGGATCCAACATCTAGCTGATAGCTTCAAATTAACTTTAGTATTTATGCAATATATCTACAATGTAAATAAATATTTTTATTATCGTCTCTAGTCTTAACCTCATTTGAACCAAGAAAAGAAATTAACAAAAGGGACCGTCATTTACATTTTTGTTCCTTTGTAATATACGGCGATAGTTTTATGTACGTGGCTTAATTATAACAATGGTCTCATACTATAACTCAATTCCCATTTTAATCTCTTTATTCTAAAAGTAGGCCTAACCGTCCTCCAATACAATTAACAAATGAATATTATTTTTTGGAGAGGAGGGGATCCTATTAATAGTTTTGTTTATATTAATGATGATGATTGATGATGATGCAACTGAATTTTGTTTTGGTGATTGATTGAAACTCTTAATTTGTGCATGTGTTTTGTGCTTGTATTCCCATCGACTTTCACCTTTCCAAATCTTTTTCTTGCCTCTTTTCTGACATATTCATGAATTGTTTAAGTATGAAATCCGAAGCTTTTTCAATGTTTTCCTCGTCTGTAGTCATTTTCTTATGAAAAGAAATTTGGAACACTTCAAGGAAGAGACAAGCAGCAACAAGCAATACAGAGTCTCATAGTAACTGTATTGAAATAGATAGACCACAGAAGGGTACCCACTTAGGTTATTTATAATGATATTTCTAAGATATATTTAGAGAGAGGGACAGTGTACAGTTTGGTGTCAGGGAAGTTTCGGATTTAGGGTTATATGCTTTTGCGATGTGATATGTGCCACTTCTGAGTTTCAAACTAACTACTAATGCCATTTTGGGGACATTTGGCACAAGGTGTTAAAAGATAAGATTAATAAATCAACAATAACTTAATAATGATAGTGATCCATCATCCAGGAATTTGCACGTCTGATGATAATTAATAACAGCTTTTCCATTAGATGTGTTCAGATATTTTGTGTTTATGGTTAGAACCAGCATTTTTTGACGAACTAGCTATTAGTTACATGATATATTTTTTTCTTATTTGAAGAAAGTTTTGTGTTCAAATCATTCAATACCCCATTTTTAATAATAATAATAATTTAGTTTGAAACCATAATTAATCAAGATTAATACATATATTAAAGTAGAAATCTCATTTCGTCATCTTAAGTTATACTCTTTTCAAATTTCTTACTATAAAATCTAAAATTATATAATATCACTATGATGATGATACATAAACTCCGTGATAGGTTCTCATATAACAATAATTTCTTTCAAGATAACCAAAAATATTAATTTCTTCACCAAATGAATAAATATTTTTTTCAGTCAAATTACGAACTGTACCCATTCTATAGTTTTATAAGTGGTTGGTCAGAGAGCACAATATGTCTTTTAACACAAATTTGAGGTTTTTTTTTTGTCAAACAACAAATTTGGATGTTTTTTTCTTTCCAAGAACACGAATTTGGATGTTGAGAGGTGACCTTTGATGTTACCATCTGCATTCTACTTTTACCAGAGTCATAAAAGAGTACAAGTCATTGAGAATTGTAAATGGACAAGTCATCTATATATACTATATCAATTTTGGAAGACCCTTAACTATCTTACAATGTTTATGAGTAACTTTTTTGATAAGGGGTTTATTTTTTGAGCTAGAAAGCAACACAATAGGTCGACCTGATAATTTGATATTGAACGATCAACATTTTAGAAAGTCAAACCTAAAAGCTTCTACTTATGAGTGAAAATGTAAATGGACAATCATCTATATATCTATATCAATTTTGGAAGACCCTTAACTATCTTCTGATGTTTATGAGTAACTTTTTTGATAGTTTATTTTTTGAGCTAAGCAACACAATAGGTCAACCACAATAATTTAATATTGAACGATCAACATTTTAGAAAGTCAAACCTAAAAGCTTCCACTTATGAGTGAAGATGATTACTATTAGACCATATAGTGCTAGTAGCAAATACTTTTTTTAACTGAAATCTTTACAATTTCTGATATACTAAGAAGATAATATTGTAGTTTATGAGTAGCATATGATTTGATTTCACTTGAGCCCAAAAGCATTTCTCTTTTTTTTTTTTTTTTTGTCTAAAGAGGCAAAACTAAAGCGAACAAAAATTACAGTTACACAGAAAACTTTAAAGTCCAATCACTAAACTTAAGCATGATTTCAAGTCAATCTCACATTATCTAAATTAATACTTAGGCCTAAAGAGATAATTGAAGCAATGGTCCTTGAACTCTGGCTCAATTGGATCTTTGATCCCTAAACTAAAAATTCTTGAGTATTGGTTCCTGAACTTGTCAGGACCATAAGAGCACCTTTCACGCGAACCAGCGGCACCCTCAAACACATTGCATCTAGCCTTGAAAAAAATGTATAATAAGGACCGATTACATGCATAAAAAAAGTCAGGTGATGATCAACTAACAAAACAAGTCAAGTTAAATTTTCCCTTAAATTAACATTAACAATTAATTTCGAAAACCTCAAATAATTTTTTTTTATTTAAAAAAACTTCATATATATGAACTCTCATGTAGAGGATGATTACATGCATAAAATGAAGGGAAAAACCATAAAACTTATGAACTAGTTAAGCTTGGATCGATAGTAGGTTAGGTGGAGGATATGGAGTTGGCATTTGCAATTAATAGTTCTAGTTTGAGGTTAATGGGGGCAAATCTAGTATAGACTATAGCGATTTGTATTGATTAGCACAATATTAGGAATTTTATTTATTTCTTTGTATAGTTGATTTACTTGTTTAGGGCTCCTTAAACCTATATATACTCCACTTTAATAAGAGGAATTAAATACACATATTTACCCATATACAATTTAACTTGGCATCAGAAAGTTAAAATTCTGGTGACCTTGTGAGTGCCCACCATAGCCAAAATACCCTAGCTTTGCCATGAAATATTTTTCTTGCGTAAATTTTCTCGAGAAAGTTTGGTTATATACAAAGTCACTCGGATCATACCTTATTTTTGAAGCGCCAAAAAGGTAAAGTGACAGCTTTGATAATATATGTTGATGATATGATAGTGAAAGGTGATGATCATGAAGAGAGTAGTTCTTTATAGAAATATCTTGCTTCTGAGTTTGAAATGAAATAGTTAGGAGAGTTGAAGTATTTTTTGGGGATTGAAGTTGCTCGATCCAAACATGGTATATGTCTTTCACAACGAAAGTATATATGTTTTGGACCTATTAGCTGAAATTGGTATGTTAGACTGTAAACCTATTTACATCCCTATAGTACAAAATCACAAATTAGACTTATATCCCGATCATCTTCCTACTAATAAGGAGCGTTATCAACAGCTTATGGGAAGATTAATCTATTTATCTCATACACGTCTAGATATAGCCTATGCTATAAGTGTGGTGAGTCAATTTATGCATCTGCCTAGTGAGGCTCATATGGATGTTGTAGTCCGTATTCTCAGGTATCTTAAATCAGCTTTTGGTAGAGGTTTAATGTTCTCCAAGAATGGTCATTTGAATGTTGAAGGATACACAAATGCAAATTGGGCTGGTTCATTGGAGGATCGACACTCTACTTTTGGTTACTTTACTTTTGTTGGTGGAAATCTTGTCACCTGAAAAAGTAAGAAACAAAAGGTTGTTGCTCGGTTGAGTGCGGATGGTGAATTTCGTGGAATGGCTCATGAGGTATGTGAGTTACTTTGGTTGTGGAAATTATTGAATAGAATTGGAATCAAGTCCAAGAAGGCCATGAGTTTACATTGTGACAATAAATCTGCAATTGAAATTACTCACAATCCAATACAACATGATCGTACAAATTATGTGGAGGTTGATCAACATTTTATTAAGGAAAAGTTGGATAATGGAGTTATTGTTTTTCCTTTTGTACTGTCTAAAGACCAGTTAGTTGACATCCTCACTAAGGTTGTGTATGTTAGTACTTTCTCCTTGATTTACTTGTATAGGACTCCTTGTAAACCTAAATATAAATACACATATATAATTGCCTATATACAATTTAACTTAGACTTAATTGCATTTACACTTTCTTATAAGTTTACCAAAATTGTTTACGTGACACAAATGAAATAATTCCTTGTTATTGAGATGTGTGCCACATAAGTGCTATATGACTGAATGCCATATGCCAGATTAATTTTACAGTAAAAGATAAAGTGAGACTCAAGTAGAGTTTCATGGAATGTTGCCGGTAAGGTATAGTGTCTTTCAATCAGTTATGGATGCACTGTTATTGTCTGCAGCGGTCGATTTACTGACCCTTTTCCAAAGAGTAGTACCCTTGTTATTGTCACATATAAAGGGCCTGACCAATTAGGTACGTCCTTCAGATGAATAAGATAGTTAAGCACACTTTTTATGTAAGGGCCATTTGTTTCACTGCGTGTCGTCCTCCTGCAGATAAATATATTACATAGATTTTGAAAGTTCCTATCAAAATTTTCATGATACAATCATAGGAAAGTATGGAAAAATAAATTCTCTTATAATTGATATTGATTTTTGGGAGACGGCAGTTGATCACAAGAAAAGACTGTTACTCTCATCACTACAGAGAGACCTATATATATATATATATATTATTTATATTTATAGGCGCCTACATCACATTGTTTACCTGATTGTGAACACGAATGTCGTGTTTTTTAAAAATGTGCGCTGTCCTTTTAACATCAGGAGCTTTAAAGTTTTTGTCACTGTTCATACTGCTACCATCATTGTTTACAGATGGTGATGGAAATTAAGGTTGTGTGAATTCAAAACTAGGGCATGGGAGCGCAGGTGAAAATAATTAATTAAGCAGTTGTTTTCAACTCCTTTCAGGTTGTGCTGCCTTCTTACTCAGTGAAAAGGGTAATTATTTAAGGTAGTTTAGGGTCTGTTTGGTCAACTTCTTTTATTTCATTTGGAATGCATGGCCGACGTTCTATTTTTTTGTTTGCTAAACCACCAATTGATACCACCATTTTATTTCTTATTGATTATTTTTTGTAAAATTGGTTAGATTGATAGGAACTCAAAGTACTAATTGTTGAACTGATCAAAATAAAAATAGACAACATATCAATTAAATAACAACGATGTAGCAATTAAAAATTGGCGACATAACAATCAGATATCAACAACAAACTAAAAATTGATCATTTCAGCAATTGAAATTTGAAAAGTGATTATTTTGATTGCCTTCCCATTTTTTAGAGGCAGTGCATGTAAAAAGAAGGTTTGGAAAAAGGGTAAATGTAGACAAAATGGTAAATAGAAAATATACAAAGGCCCCATTTGACATTGCTTTTTTTTCATTAAAAACTGTTTCACTTTAAAGTTAAGTAGATAAAAAGTGTTTGGTGAAAATAAAATATACTGCTTATTTTAAAAGTTAAAGTATTAAAACATCAACTTTTAAAAGCAGCATGAATGTTGCTTTTAAAAGCGTTTTTTTAAAAGCACAACAACTTCAAACTGGCCCTTAATCACCTTCTTAGAAAAAATTAAGCTCCTCATACAATTTTGATTTTTTAATCAATATATGTGTATGTGCAAGCTCTGTGGGTTAGTGAGTCAGATATTTTAGACACTGCATTATCAAATTACACTATTCACTAAGATACTTAGTCAAGGCTCATTATTGTTGTGATTAGAACAGGATTTTAGATAAATAACTAAATTGTATTGTTGTGTTGAGATTTTCTCTACTACTCATATATGCTTGTGTGTAGGGTAATGTGTATTTACAAAATGCTCCCATACACATACTGTCTATATGTGGGTAAATAATAGAGATAGACAAATACATATTAACTTCTCACATGCATTAAAGCTGTTGTTATGGTGGTTGGTCCTGTGTTCCTTAGCAATTTAATTGCTTTATCTTCGAACTCTGAAATCCAACCACAAAAAATATCACAAAAGAAAAAAGATATAACAATTTAAATAACAAATAACATATATGAAAAAGACAAGCAGATATTTATATATTGAATTGATGAATAGGACCCTCCACACAACCTTCTTCTTCATCATCTTCCGTGCTTTATTATTGTTAAGTTTTTTTATTAAGCTTTGGTGTGGAAGGAGACGTTTCCTCGGTTTTCAGCTGTTTGTATTTTCTGCCAAACCTTGAAATAAAATTTCATTATATTATAGTAGTGCTAGTCTTGCTTAATTTTTGTTAGAACTCAGACCTAGCTCTTTCCATCCATCCATCTCTCTCTCAAAAATTTTAAAAAAGGATTCTTTGTTTCTCATCAAAGGGTTCCTGCCTTTGCATCAAACGATTTGAAAAGGGAGGGTCAAATCAGAAGCGCTCTCTCCGATTTCTGATCTGTTCGCAGGTACTTCTTTCAAAAAACAGTAAAACAATGCGGATGAAGAATTTTTTTTAACAGTTAGGTTACTTCCAATTTTCTTTTTCTTTTTAGATCGAATTTTTTTTTTGGGTTGAAAAAATTAAAGAAGGGGAGGAAAGGAAAATTGGAAGTTACCTAACTGTTAAAAAAATTCTTCATCCGCATTGTTTTACTGTTTTTTGGA